>APFE031293503.1:0-33071 GCA_000404065.3 Pinus taeda
TGCAATGACTCAAGATAATTGGAGTAAGTAGGATAAAGTGCCTTGAGAAAAGCGATAAGAGGAATATCCAATTCAACCTTAGTGGATTTGATATCATGCATTATAGATTTAATTCCGATGCAAGAGCAAGAAGATCATTATTTTGCAATTCAAGAGTGAAGAGTTTAATCATGAGTTGAACAACTTCAAGTGTAGAATGTGAGTCATAGAGTTTTTTCAGCTTTTGTAAGGCTTCAAAAGCAGTTGAAAATGGCGAAATATGGTGACTCACCTCTTCATTTACAGATGCTGCGATTAATGCATAAGCTTTGCTATTCTTGTTTTCCCAAATGGTGAGCTCCTTGTCTGAGGTAGGCTGTTCTGGCTATTTGTCTCCTTCTCCAACACACACTCCTGTCCACATTTCATTGAAAATGAGGGTGTGTTTTATCATCCGGGACCACTCAAGATAGTTCTCCTTGCCAGTGAGAACTATTCCCACAATGGATATGATTGAATGCATTGTAAAATCTTGTACTGTAAAAAAACTGTGTACGTAAAAAAATATACTTTTGCTGCCAATATATAAAATATTTTCACTTCTGGTGTTAAAGAAAAACTGCACTATAATGGCAATATTTTGAAAAAAATGCAATTTTGTTAGTAATATGACAGAGGTGTTGCTGCAAAATTATTAGTTGTAGAGCAAGAAGTGATCCATTGCACTCAGAGTGGCGTGTAAGTAGAATCAATTGCATTAAATCATATAAAACAACAAATAATTTTTGTGTGAGTTGAGTCAGTTTCATGTCCCCACGCTCATCATTTCAAGACCGTCTTAGCCATTATTTATTCTTCGTATTCTTCTTTAACTTGACCATCGTCAACGCATTTGCATGGAAGAGTGTACTGGAGCAACGTACCAAAACAACGTTCAAGATACATTCAACATTATATGCCAAAAAAACTTCAGCGTTCAGTACCCGCGTTATATGCCAAAAAAACCAACGTTATATGCCAAAAAAAACTTCAGCATTCAAGATACCAAAATAGCGTTCAAGATACATTCAACGCATGGCATTCAACAGCGTTCAAGATACATTTAACGCATGGCATTCAACAACGTTCAAGATACATTCAACGTTATATGCCAAAAAACTCTAGCATTCAGTACCAGCGTGATAATGTAATGAGACCAGTGTTAATACAATGCCAAAAACTTCACATTTCCACACCAGCGTTATAACCCGTTCTCTCTAGCGTGGTTCGGAGGCGAGGCTCTACCAGAAACCCCAAGGCTGTTATTTCGAATCCTCATACGAAGGCTCCATGGCTCGTATCATGCAGACAACTCGTATCAAGCAGGCAGCTCGCCACCAAGGCTGCTCGCAACTCTGCAGCCACACCATTCACGCAGTAAACTTACGCAGCAACACGACCTCAAGGCATGCAGCGATTCAGAAGGTTTTCATGTTTGAGGTTGTCAGGTCTGAGGATTTAGAATTAATTATGGCAGACAGAGTGCAAAATGGCTCAGAATCACTTATGGCAGACAGAGTGCACAGGGGCAGTGGACAGAGAGCGCAGTAGGCAGAAGGGAGGTACAACTATTTTGGGAGCTGGCTCTAATACCATGTTAGGCCAGGCAGTAACTCCTCAAAGCAAAATTCATTCGCGTTTTATTCCTTCAGGTTGGTCTTCATTATATACATGAGGGAGAGACTGCTCACTTCATATCTCGATGACTGTTCATATTACTTATTATTTATTTGCATTATATTCACCCAATCCTGATGATTAGGTGTCAACACTATCGAAGTCCCTCCTGTAATCAACGACCCATATTAGATTCTAATCAATGGCTTAGATCATGTTGACTTGATCTTAGTCTTCTTCTAGAAGTTTCACCCACAGTTTGATTACTACCCTTTAATTATTTTAATTTCCTAATTTTATACTTAGGCACCCATTAAAAATAATTATTATTTTAATAAAACTGTCTCCGGGTGGAATTTCCTAAAACGATTTCTGGGTATTGTGGAACACATGTGTCCAAGCCTCCCTGCAAATTTTGAGGCTTAGAGAACATTCGATGCTACCATAAATTAACAAATGGTTGATTTTAGTAAAAAAATGATTGATCTTGAGAATACAGTTACCGGGCATTCCAATGAAATCAAGGAGCTCTAGGATACAACAAAGAGAATAGAAAGTCAACTCTAGCAGAGCCCTAAAGAATTTAAAAAGGATCATGCAATCCTTTCAAATACGGTGAATCTAAATCATAGTCAAGCAATGGTGATGTTGACCTGTATTTGTGACAAGTTGAAGACTACACCCGATCAAATACCCCCGAATAATGAAGCTACTCAACATCTCAATTCTCCGGATTTGTCAAACTTGTCAAAATCACATGAGAAACCCGAGTCTCCAAATGCATCGTCCATTCCCCTTCAACAAAATAGTAATACGAATTTTCAAAATATGCAACTTTGGAATCAATTCTCAAATATGTGACATATCAACGAAGAGCAAAACTTGAACTCTCTAAATTTGACGGTAACGAGAAGTGCAACGTTGCATGGTTCAATAAAGCAGAGGAATATTTCGAGATTTACGGTATTGACAATGATGATGAAAAGATCAGGCATGTATCCATGCAAATGGAAGGCGAAGCATATAATTGGTATATGTGGTGGAAAAAGACGACACTTGCTATAAGTTGGAGAAAATTAAAAAATGCGTTCTTTAAAAGGTTCCAAGGTGTCAAGGAAGAATAGTTCTTCTCAGCACTCAACAGATTGCAACAAAAAGGAGATGTGGACGAATACACTCGAGAATGGGAAACTTTAGCTACATGAGTACTTGGATTATTAGAAACTTGTCTCATTCAATCATACACCACGGGACTTAAACCCCATCTCCAGGCTGAGCTTGAGCTTCATGACATCACTTCTCTAGAGGTAGCTAGATAGAAGGCAAAAACTGCCGAAAAGAAGCATGAAAAGATGCAGTGGCCGAAGGTTGAAAGAGTATATTCGAGACAAAGATTTTCCCAAGCTGCGAACATTGATAACACAAAATATGTTCCACCACATCTTCGTGAAGGAGAAAAAACTAACTTGAAAAAGCAAAGAATGAAAGAGGGCAAGTGCAAATGTTGTGGGGAAAAATGGGACCCTAAACATAGGTGTGCTAAAGGGAAGGAGACCAAGAATTTGTATAAATGTGAAGCAACTAATGATTCAGACAGTGATGAATCAAACGTAGAAGAAATCAAAGATTCCCCAGAATTCTCTCAAGAACTAGATAACGAGAATATTCCGCAAGTGTCATTATTGGCCATGACAGGTATATCGGAGCCCCAAAGGTTAAAGTTAAAAGGACATATCAAGAAGAACAACGTAATGGTTCTGATCGATACCGGTAACACCCACAATGTTATGTAATTAATTAATTATGTAATTGCGGCACGATCAAAGATCATGCCCCTTGTCAAAAGGGTGCCCAAGGGCTTATTTAAGCCAGGGCCCTTCTTGTAAAAACACCATCATTCAATCAATTAATAGATATATATATTTCTGAGTTTTAATGCTTCATCCAACCTGGAAAATATTGCTGAGAAATGGACCACTCCATTTGCAAAATAGCTGAGAAATTAGATGCTAAATATCCTCTGGGAATGGCAGTCTTTCCCAGCTGAAACTCCAAGCAAAACACCAGCCCCTAATGCCTGCGAAATTCCTGTCTATCAACCCCTGTGCAGGCCCTGGAAGAGAGAAATTTGGCCCAGTAAAATGCTACTATCTCAGCTTCGAAATTTGGTACCAATCTCCTCCCAAAAGAAATTCATCTGCAAAAGCCTGGAACCTGCAAATGAAGGAAGCTGCTCCAACTATATGCTGTGGTTCTTCTTCTCCACCCAGGAAGTTTGAATTTCTTAGTGGAATCTCTGCAATAAGTCCCAACTGAAGTCCTGGAATAGACTCCCCAAGGCCCCACTAGGGAGACACTCGAAATTCTCTGAAATGAGGTTGAGTTTTTCTTCAAATTCTTGAGCTAAACAGCTCTGCTCCTCTTGTGCTGAACAACCTCCAAGAGAGAGTTCGATCTCCAGAAAATAGATGGACAAAAAATGCAAAAATGGAGCCCCCATGTGCTATTTATAGATGCTGGTCCCTTTCTCCTTCGTAGGTCCCCTTCTCTACAAGTTCAAACTCCCTTTTTCTCTCTCTTTTTCCTAGTGCGAATTTCTCAAGGAAGGGGGGGGGGGGGGGGGGGTCGAATTCCTTTTTTGATTGGCCCCCACAATCCACTTACAAAATAATTTTATTTACTCTAATGTTTATTTCTCCTTTCTCACCGAAAATAAAATAAGTGGTCCCTTATAACCCACTTTTCCTAAGTTTTATGCGCCAAAATATTACATAATGCCAAAATTGCAAAAATGAGGATTTAGCAAAATTATTTATTGGGGACATGACACTGTTCATGTGTATACGGAAATAGACAATTGGTCATGATGATGATAGATACAACTTGTGTTTCTGTCGCATGAAGCAACCGCGAGGTGGACAAGTTTCTGGGTGTTTCATTAAAATGAACTGGTTGCTGTGGAATTTTCCATCATCTTTCTATCATTAATTCTATTGGAGATCGATCAATAAATACATTGTCCTCAGTAAGGATTATGTGATTTACTGAGCTCTACTTGGCACCCAAAGGATAAATAAGTAGGTAGTAGCCAGTTTACTTATTCTCTGCAGAAGGCTTGTACTCAGCTGTTATCTTGGTTTTGATCTGATTCACACCTGCATTCTCGATGTCTGCTTCATAGCAATTGAATTTTGAATTTGACTATTTATCTCGGATAAATTAAAACCGAGGCTCTATTTATAGCTTTGTGTTGGTTGTTCAGTTTAAGTCTGAAACGTGGATCCAGAATTTGTAGTGAAATAAGGGTAGAGTTTAACTTATACCCCTTAAAAATAAATTAAGTATTGGCACTGATAATAAGGATTGTCTTTCTCTGGATTTACATTTGGTGATATCTGCACTTTCAGGTTATAACCCAGATTTGGGTACTTCTTCTAGGAGGTCTGGGCTTGGCGGCTATTTTAGATATATGGGTAAGTGAGTGTAAACTTTTTCATATATTGTGCGATTGTTATCAAGAATACATTAAAAATCTAATATTTGTATGTTTAATGGCCATAAAAATTGCTTACTAACTTACATTTTGGTTGTTGTACAGGCAGGGCATACAGTTCCATCTGTTTTTTATATTGCTGTTGGTGGTTCTTTACTCTCTTATATATATTCAGCTCCGCCTCTAAAGGTGCACATTTTTGTTCTCATTTCATATCTACAATTAGTTGAAATAAGATCCTTGAGGATTCATTTTCCTTTGCGTATTGAGTTGATCCATTTTTGGTATACCTAAGGAACTTAATCTGGCAACATTTCGTTATACAGCTTAAACAGAATGGTTGGATAGGTAATTTTGCACTTGGTTCAAGCTACATATGTTTGCCCTGGTAAGTAGGATATTCTGAAATGTTTCTGGATACTCTGTGACTAGTTTCTCCGTTGTTAATGTTTGTGATGATCTCCCTTTTAAGCTGTTGGTTTAATTTGTTTAAAGTATATTTTGTGTTTTTGAAAAGATGGATGGCAAAGTCAGAATACAATTTCTTGCATACAATAAATTGGTGTTTCTGTACAATATTTATGTTATGAATGACAATTTTTTGGTTGCTAAACAGGATCATGTCAAGTAACTAAGTACCTCTATAGAATGTGTAATTAAAGTTATGCATTGGTTGCAACTGGCAAGAAAACTCTTGCAAGGAAGTATATCTTTCATCATTGATGTGAAATGTTTTTGTAAAATAAAGGATTCATTGTTTCAATGAGTAGGTGGGCTGGTCAAGCATTGTTTGGGACACTTAAACCTGACGTAATGGTGTTAACTGCCTTGTACAGTATAGCAGGGGTATGTCATTCTTTAGGCCCATCAGTTGAATCTTAATTTAATGATAGCAACCTCATTCATGATGTGTGCTGGAACACATTTTTCTGACTTTATTTTGGTGCATTTCAGTTAGGAATTGCTATCATAAATGACTTCAAAAGCATTGAAGGTGATCGAGCCATGGGACTGCAGGTCTCTTGCACGTTCAGAAATCTTGATGTTTGTTAATTAAGATGGTCTGATACTTTTGAGTCATGTTCCATTTCTCTGAACACCTATTCTGCTTCTTCTTCATATCAAAGACTTGCATTTGTCTTACTTTATTATCCAATGTGGCAGTCACTTCCAGTTGCATTTGGAGTAGACACTGCAAAATGGATATGTGTTGGGGCAATTGACATCACTCAATTATCGGTTGCAGGTATGTAAATTAAACTTTATTAAGCAACTCACCAGTAGTATTGTTCCTACTAAAAATCCTAACTATGAGCAGTCCTTTTTGTCTAAGCCTCTGGACAAAGATGAATTGTTTAGGTATTGTGAGACATGGCTAATGGCTAATCACCGGGCCTTGATTAGTTGTTGTATGAGACATATTTCTCTTTGGTCTGTGATTGGCAATGATCTGTTGCAGATATGCCAAGAGACTTTGGATGTAGGCTACATGCAGAAACAAATAAATGCATGTCTTCTTAAGTTGATTGCTAAAGGGACATGAAAGGACACAAAGAATAGTTGGTGGCCTATCAGTTTTCTCAATGTCTTACAAAGTGTTAACTTGAAGGCTGAAGCTCTTGCTACTTGTACCACATGACACCAAATTATTCGACCTAAGCAAATGGGGTAAAGGGTGTCTCATCCTTGATAGTCTTATTATTGCCTGGGAAATTCTTGAATTGGCAACGGAGAGTAGCCAAATGGCTCCCTTATTGTGTTAGATTTTTTAACTTTAAACTTGGATAGCTTTCTGCACAGCATCACAGTGCCCACAGTCAGCAGAGAAGACAGCAGAGAGGGCGCTTTCAATATTTACTTACAGCAGTAATGAATAGGTTTAATGAGGGTATAGTGGACAGACATATGGGCTGCTGTTTGGTAGAGGCTGCATGGACCACCATCAGTTCATGTCCAGTTTCAGAAATAGCAGTTCTAGTTTTATATGGAGTTAGTCTACTGTCAGAGGTTTGCTTTTGTTACTCTTCAGTTCAGATTTCAGCTCCGTTCATTTTTAGAATTTATGCATGATCAAACTTTAGACAGGGTACATGAGAAAGTAGTCTTCCAGATTTAGAGTGGGTGTTTTTTCCAAAGAAGATGACACAAGCTTACATGCTATCTGTTTTCCCCTATTGGCAGTTCCATTCTAGTAACTCATGCGCGTTGGGTACATTACATTGTTAAAGTAAATATCAGATTATAAGGTGTTAGATATTAGACAAAGGCATTAATAAAGTCACTTTGACTTTAAGTTATTTTATGCTTTCTATGCTTTGTTTCAGTTTAGTTTGTTTCTTGGTTTATCCCGCATTCATAAAGTGGATTGATGTTAAGTTTATGTATGTTCTATGCTTAGAGCAATTTATTTCAATTTTCACAGTTAGCTCAATATCTTTTCCAGATTAGCAATCACATTAGCATTAAAGTAAACTGCAGATAGAACATAACATTAAATTCGCAAGAAGACAAGCCAAAGACAAGAGGACACAAGAATTGGCGCTAGCCAGGGACAAACCCGATGTTGGGAACCTTGATCAATTCTTTTATATGTTCTTCAATAGTTCAGCAGAGAGAGAGAGAGAGAGAGAGAGTACATTTACAACAGAAGTCAACACTTTTACTTATCTAGATAAGAGCATAGATCATCTCCAAGAAGATGATACATGAGATCAGTTGAAGACATGCTGCTTTAACTAATTCTCCAAGGTGACTCCACCTATCATTGCGCTGCATTTTGTCATCATGCTGCACCTCATCGTGCTGTACCATGCTGCACCCATCATCACAATGCTGCATCTTATCAAGCTTCATCAATCATGACAGTACCCATCACTGTACTGCATCATGTACTCTCATGTGCCATTGTTGCACCTTGTTTTGCCACCATGTGCTCGCTGCACCTTGCTTACCATACTGCTGTCCCAATTGCTATTGCAGCACCATGTCTTGCTGCTGTCCCAATTGCTATTGCAGCACCATGTCTCTCTGCTGTCCCAATGCTTACTGTTGTCCATGTGCCTTTTCTGCCATGTCACAGTTGTCCCATGTATCTATACAACACTATTTAACTTGCTGTCCCATATATCTTGACAACATTACGTATCTTGCTGTTACATATATTAGCATTGCTGTACTAGACTACTAGTTGCCTTGTTGTCCGATGCATCTAACTATCAGTCCACAAACAACCCTCAATTCGCTGCATGCTACTGCTGATTTCTGCCTAGGGTTCTGTGCATGCACTTGACTGGGTAGGGCACACCAACAAGCCTAACGTATAGGGAGAATACCCATGTTTGCCTCGCTGTCCTTAGAGATGACTGCGGCCTAGTTAGGAGGTCCTTTCTCTCCCAACAACTGCTGTAATAGTCCCTTACTGTGTCCCTATAAATAGAGATATACACCCCAATATTATGCATAAAACAATCATGAAACTCACCACTAGTCTGTGGCCTGATTTGCACAATAAGACTACTCCAATGTGTCACCTCAAGCCATCCTTCTTGCCTCATGCAATGATTAAGAGCTGCAGCTCTTCTTCTCTAAAATCCGCACTCAAAACAGTCCATAAACTCAGACCTGCCTCAGCCTTCCTTGCTCCAAATTCGCACTATATTTCAGACCCTAGGATTGCGTTAGGGCTGCTTTAGGTCTGCGTTAGGGCAGCCTTTTATCTGTGTCTAGGGCAGCCTTCCATGTGCGTTTAGGGAAGCCTTCGATCTGCGTTTAGGGCAGCCTTCCATGTATCTAGGGCAGCCTCTCTTCCTCCAACGTCTAGGGCTTCCACTCCTAGATTTCTCTTCTACTAAAACCCAAGACAAGTGGAGAGAAATCAAGATAGAAGTGTGTGTGAAATGACTCTCAACTCATCTCCTTTTATACTGAAACGTTGAGCACATGTGGGGTTTATTTTATTGCTGGCTGACCTTGACGAATTGTCTTATAACACAAATAAATTCATAACTCCATGAATACTTATCTGAATCGGATGATATTTAGATCAATCCTACAACTCTCGATGAGAGGGATCCAAAAAAAATATCAGCTGCCATAAATAAGATGACCCACATGGAGTTTGGCCCTAGTTGCCAATTTTAACAATTGACTAGACTAGCTTGTAACCCTTCGTTAAGAAAAACTTTTGCTACTGCGTTATGAATGCAGTCTTGGTTAGCTTTATTTGTTTGTATTATCATGGTATGGTATTAGAGTCCTACATTTGTGAAGCTGTATCAAGAGTCTCGTGCCTTTGAAAGGCAAGGTTTCCACTCTTGTCACTTTAGTGGTTTGTGTGCCATGGGGTTTGTGTGAGTGTGAAGACTTAAGCACTGCTGCCGGTAGAGACAGATCAAGGGATCGCTGGTCCGACACATCCAAGGATCCAAGGGGTTTGAGCCTTTCAGGTCATTGAAAGCTAGGATTGATTGAATTTTGGTTTTAGAAGCTAGGTTTAAGAATTTTGGGTTTAAACTTGGGTTCAAATTTAAAGAAAGGTGTATGGAATTTCGCTGTACAGCCATATAATCATGACACATGAGCTGCAGTATAGCTAAATTGAGTCATATAGACAACAGGTTCGGCCACACAACAGCCATTTGACTATACAGTACAAGCATTGCAACCGCTAGCACTATATGGATGCTGTTAGCGAGCTCTTGAACAGAAATTTGGACATGTATGGCCGGATTTAGCTGTTATTTAGTGAAATTTCTTTTCAATTTGGAGGATTTTAGAGTATATTCAGAGTGTTCTTGTTTGAACTCTGTATTGCTGCCTAGATTTGCAGATCTGGAAGAGTTGGTTGCTGATTTATTCTTTTTCAACAGATCCATGTCAAAATTAACTGGTTTGGTGCTGGTAGTTAGCAGATCTGATTGTTTTGGATCTGTGTTTTTCAATTGTTTTAGAGCAGATCTGTGGTTTATTTGGCCTTTTTTTGAGCAGATTTTGCAAAAGTCGTGTGATTTTGGGCTGTTTTTGGACAGATTATCAGAAATATGTGTCTTTTCAAGATTTGTGGCTACTAGTGTTAAATTTGCATTACCAGCCCAGATTTATTTATACCTCAACAATTTTTTATTCCCAGAAAATTATTAAAATCACTGTTATTTAACATTTGATAAAAATAATTTGCAGCGGAAAAAATAAAAATCAGAGAGATCAATCACATCGCAACAGTAAGTATATACCATAACAGTTTTCTTTTATTAAAATCTCTTGGAAAATCTGGGCCTAGATCCACAGAAAAATGCCATTGATGGAATAATAAATTCCCCCTCCCCCACCCACGCCCCCACCACCCACCCCCCTGGAAAACTCAGCCCACCAGAAAATCGGCCTCCTAAAGAATTCGGACTTGGAGAAACTAGACCTCCACCACCAACAAATCGGCCCTCTCCTTTCCTCCTCATATGACCCTTGCACATTCAAGAAAATTGGCCCATTGGATAAATCCATCTCTCCACAATTCAGCCTCCTTCGTGCTTCAGCTACTCGGTCTCTCGATTTCCTGAACTCGGCCTCCTGGAAATATTCCCGAAATTTCCCTGCACTCTTCCTTCCTTCTCTTTACTTTAGATGAGCCTTTCGCTCTAGAGAAAATCCTCCACTTTTGTGTGTTCACCTCTCCCTTAGGCTTATTTTGTAACTTCATTAACCCAAATCCCTAACACTAATTGCCTAAGTGATTGACGGTCAAGATTAGATCTCGCCTCACTTAAGATCGACGGTTGAGATCATATCTATGTCACTTATTTTATTATTTATCTGCCTCACATAAAGATCAACAGTTGAGATCATATCTAAATCACTTAGTTTATTATTTATCCTTAGTACTTTGGCTCAATAGTCCATGTTGTCGCTCAAATTGTATAGGCAAGATGCGACAACAATCAGGTTGGGGGCTGTCACTTTGATCCTCGACTCTTTTGTTCTAGCTGTCTCCCTACAACAAACTATGGGGGTAGTCCTTGTTACTCACCACTTGTGGGTAGTGTATATTGTGAAAATATGGAAATTCCAAATCCTACTGCAACAACTGATAATATTTCTTCTATTTGTTAATTTACTGAAACAAATTATTCGCAGTGGTCTACAACAAATATTGAAATATCAATGTGCTTGGAGCAGTTGTGGAACACGAGATTATTTGATAGACAAATCCCACTCTGGTTGTCACAGAAGATCATGGTGGTATCTAGCACATGCTCAAATAGCTCCCTGAAGAGTTTCGTCAACTAGATTGCTTCACAACAAGCCATACTCGCAGCAATGTACTCGGCCTCGACGGTGTTTAGAGCAACTGATTTCTGCTTCCTGCTCCTCCAAGATATAGGAGCAGACCCCAAAGAGAAGCAACACCCAGATGCGCCTGACGATCCACCACACTGCCAGCCTAGTCAGCATCTGTATATCCATGTAGCCTCAAATTCCCAGTAGTGTATCTTAGTCCATAGTGAATTGTGCCCTGGAGATACCTCAAGAGATTCTTGGCAGCAATCCAATGAATGTGATGAGGCTTGACCATATATTGACTCAATGTGTTCACAACAAAGCATATGTCAGGACGAGAGTTGACCAAAAACATCGAAGCCCCCACAAGTGGGCGATACTTGGTAGGGTTTGCCAATTTGGGCCCAACAACACTTCCACATAGCTTCTTAAAGTTGAGTTCTATCGGAGTAGTCACGGACTTGCAGTCCACCATCCGACATCTCTCAAGTAGCTTCATAATATATTTTCCTTGGGAAAGAAAAATCTCACTTGGATTTTGCTAGACCTCCAACCCTAGGAAATAATGCATCAGACTTAGGTCCTTCATCTCGAACTTAGAAGCCAACTCCCTCTTGCATTGATGAATGAGAGGGTCATCACCTGTTAGAAAGAGATCATCCACATAAAGGACCAGAATGAGAGGTCTATCCTTTTCAACATTGAAGTATAGGTTTAGGTCAACTACGCTTCTTGTAAATCCTAGCTTCATAAGATAGCTATCGATCCTCTCATACCAAGCCTTGGGGGCTTGCTTCAACCCATAGAGGGATTTCTTCAACCTGCATACATGTGTCTCACAATCTTGAACCTCGAACCCCTCGGGTTGTTCCACATATACTTCCTCCTCAAGCAAACCATGCAAGAAGGCAATTTTGAGATAGATGCATTGGATCTTATAGAGGATTGTAGTTGGGTCTTCATCTTGGGGTTTGGTCTCCCTATATGGGGTCCACGCCCTCGAGAGGGTCATATTGGCATTTTTAAGGTGTGCGTTGAGAGCCATTGGCCTCCACTATAGTAGAGAGTAGATAGCCATGCCATGGGATCCCTCAGTACCACCTGCTTCTCGCTCATGTTCTACTTATTTGATGATGATGATGCACTTGGACCACCTTGCCCAACCGACTACACACTTGGCAGTTGATCTAGGGCCAAGATGGGGTTGTGTCTCACCATGGAAGACACCAGGAGGGCTTGCATCATTGTTCCAACCCTTACAGATGGGATATAGGCTTTGTTCGATCCATATGGAGACCCATGAGGATGTTTTTGTGCCCCCAAAGCTACTTGGGAGCACCACAAGTCATTTGCTTGAAGATCAAGGGGCCACCCCCTTTGTAATTATTTGGAACCCTTGCACTCATTTTGGCACATATGGGACCTTACTTTGCCTTTCAATGGCCCTCCTACCGACTTGTGTATCATTTCGACCCTCTTGAGAGGCTTACTTTTCATGTTATGGAGCTATCTTGGTGGGCTTGTCACCAAGTAATGTTATTTTGCACATTATTTTATCATTAGGGGCATCACTAGGCCTAATTAGGCAAATCAAACCCTTAGAGGATGATATATATTGATGAGAGGATCATTTTATTCCTCACCATCACTTGGATTTGTATCCCCCTCTCTTGAGAATTGCGCTATACCTATTTGAGGAAGAATTGGAGAATCATTGATGCATTTTGATGTTTGGAATATCTTTTCTTGTTCTTGGAGCTTCAATTTTGTCTCAATTTGATGATTGGATATACTCGCTATACTTGTAAGTGTTTTTCATGATTTATTTCTCTCTTTATGATGTAGATGTATAATGTGGGGAATTTTCGCTCATGAAATCTGAAATTTTGCCCAAATTTAATGTGAACTAATCAAATTTGATCTTGTGAGGTAATTGCATATGTTACATGTTTGGGTTTAGTGAATGAATGTTCCTAGGGGTACAAAATCTCCATAATTGCCTTGAGAAGTCATCAAATTGTTGCAACAGAAGTATAAATTCCTTTGGTGTTGATTTTTGGTAGCATCGGATGTGCTCTAGCCATGAAATTTGGTGGAGAGGCTAAGACACATGAGATCTCTAAGACCCAAAAATCGTTTGGAGAAATTTGACTCGGATGAAGAGATATTAAAATAATTAATATTTTTAATGGGTTCCTAAGTCTAAACTTAGGAAAATAAAAATATTAATGTGTATTAATATAAAATGGGTGAGAAAGTTTTAAGTGACGAGGATCAAGCCAATTCTAATCTTAGCCGTTGATTAGGGACTTAATCTCGGCCGTTGATTCATCAACAAGAAAATTATAAGAGGAGGCTTGAGGGTCAGTTGGAGACACACCAAGAGAGATCAAGAATTCGATTTTCTAGGGCTGGGTTTGCGATGCCCTTCTTGGGCACTGCTCTAGAACTGTGTCACCCTCTTTGGAACTGCATCACCCTCTCCTGACTCAGGATCTGCTGATCAGCTCCCAGTCTGCCCCACAAAATCTCCCAGCATTGCCTCTGAAGCCCTCTGCGTCAGCCTCTATGGCCCTCTGTGTCCTCTGCGTTGGCTCCTCAGGCCTTTTCGTCATCCCTTCTTGGGCTTGCGATGCCTCTTCCTGCACTTCACTACCTCTCTGCTATGTATTCTTCAACCTTGGATCAAAATCCCTTGTTGAACTGCCCCTCACTGCAAGGGAGTTCGAATCAAGAAAGAGGAGGAAGAGGATGCAGCTCTAGCATCCGCGGGACAGTAGGGGGTTCAGAAGAGGAAGAAGAAAGATATCTCCAAGGTCAAGTGCTTCAATTGTGGGGAGTTGGGACATTATGCCTCTTAGTGGCCCAGGAAGAAAGGCAAGGGAGAAGCTTCTGACTCAAAGGATGCTCCAGCAAAGGTGGAGAAGGATGTCGAGACAGACGACGATTGTGCCATGAGTGCTCACACGCCTCTAGAGAACAGGTGGGGAGACATAGAGCTGTAGTCGAGAGGACTACAGAAGGGGGGCAGGATCCTTGAGGTGCCCAAACTCTTGGATCACATATGGCTACGGGAGCCCTTAACGATAGTAGCGTGATGATAGGTGTTGTGTGGAGCAAGGTGTGATGGAGCGACAAGGCAGTGCTAGAGTGCAGAACTCTGTAGTAGCGCGATGGATGTTGCAGTAGTGTGAGAGGCACAAAAGAGGTTGCAGCAGCGTAGTGGCAGCAGAGGGAGCACACGATAGCAGCAAAGGGAGCACAAGATAGCAACAGAAGTAGCTTCAACATCACGAGGCTTCCAGACTGACCAGGATGTTAGTGTTTGGGTGAAGTCAGTTACTTACTTCTTAGTAACTGAGTTGCAGTGCAATAGTTAGCAGTGGTAGTGCCATGGACAACATGTGGCAGCATTCTGAGAAGGAGCTGTAGTACAGATGTAGCAGTGGCAGTGTCATGGGCAACAGTATAGGAAGCAACAACGCAGTGGATGTGGGGCAGCAGGCCAAGCATCAACATAGAGGACCGATGCGGAGGATCAGTATGATGCTTCTATGGTGAAGCATTGCTAGAGCACATTCCTTGCTAAGAGGGAGTGTTGATTTTTGGTAGCATCGGATGTGATCTAGCCATGAAATTTGGCGGAGAGGCTAAGGCACATGAGATCTCCAAGACCCAAAAATCGTTTGGAGAAATTCCACCCAGATGAAGAGATATTCAAATAATTAATATTTTTAATGGGTTCTTAAGTGTAAACTTAGGAAAATAAAAATATTAATGTGTATTAATATAAAATGGGTGAGAAAGTTCTAAGTGACAAGGATCAAGTCAGTTCTAATCTTAGCCATTGATTAGAGACTTAATCTCGACCGTTGATTCATCAACGAGAAAAGTATAAGAGGAGGCTTGAGGGTTAGTGGGAGACACACTAAGAGAGATCCAGAATTTGATTTTCTAGGGCTAGGTTTGCTGAGGAAATCGAGTTAGAGAATAGTTGTAGTGAGGGGTAGTTCAACAAGGGATTTTGATCCAAGGATGAAGAATACATAGCAGAGAGGCAGTGAAGTGCATGAAGAGGCAGTGCAGGCCCAAGAAGGGATGACGTAGAGGCTTGAGGAGCCAACGTAGAGGATGCAGAGGGCCGTAGAGGCTGACGCAGAGGGCCATAGAGGCTGATGCAAAGGGCTTCAGAGGTAGTGCTGGGAGACTTTGTGGGGCAAACTGGGAGCTGATCAGCAGATCCTGAGTCAGGAAAGGGTGACGCAGTTCCAAAGAGGGTGACGCAGTTCCAGAGCAGTGCTTGGAGCAGCTTTCGCGGTCCAGCACAAGGAACAGTCAGAGTCACTGTGGGGTTGATCATCTGGTTGCTGATTTGCCGGAATATCCGTCTCCGGAGAGAGGTACTACTGCCAAGGATATTCTTTGAAGGGTGAGCCATTTCTAGGACCCTAGTTGTATTAAAAAATCTGCTTAATAATACAAACCCTCTATATGCTGCACTGGTTTTTCCTCATTGGATTTTTCCGGGGATGATTGTCTAAGAATAACGGTGTCCCTTGTGTTATTGTTTCTGTTTACTTCAGTGTATGATCTGTATATCTGTGAAGGATGCATTTGTGTTTACTTTGATATTTATGCAATTAAATAACTTGTTAATGTAAAGAACAAGTAGGGGATAGTAAACCAGAAATTGCAGTAGGGGTTTCTGATGTGTTAGATTAAGGAATTTTCACATTTGGTAACCTAGTTGCTGCCTTTAGGGCCATGCGAAGTTTCTAGAGGACTTCTTGATTCGGTTAAAGATCTCCAAAAGTTGATAGCACATTGACTCCATTCTCCCAATAGGCTAGGCAATGATCCTATATAAAAGTACCATCCACATAGCATTTCCTTTGGGTCTTACCTCTATCTAGTTGAGATCCAAAGAAGAGAGATTGTGTTTCTGTTGGGTAGGTTTGCTTCTCACTGATCTATATACATTCTAATATCACTCATGAGCATCAGACTATCGACCTTGTTTATTTCTCAAAATATAGCATCAAACTCAGGATCTTGTTCAATATATGGGACCTCCTTTCCTCTTTTACTAAGACCTAACCCTAGAAGTCTCCTAGGGCATCAAGCGAAAATCATTGTAGCCATCCATTTCAAGAGCGAGTTGGGCATCAACTGCCCTGGGGTGTCCTCGAGGCCCTCACAAATTTTGTAGGTCTTCCTGTGGCTAGTTTTGGAATTATCCCAAGCCCTAGCTACAATTTTGTTCCTAACCCTACGTTTCCTTGGTTAGTGGCTTCATCAAGAGTCATTTCATTGAAATCTCAAATAAAAGTCAATTTCGTTGACTCTTTTCTCCTCCCTTGCTTGGTCTAGGTCTTTGTTTAGAGTTTCACCCAAAACCCTAGCCCTTGCTTTGTTAGAAAATTAGAAAGGCAGAAAGATTTTCTTTCGTTGATAATTACTTGTGATATATTTGAGTTTTTATTAACTTTCTTATGTTCTTCTTTTATCTTTGTTTTATCAAGCAATTATCAAAAGAAAAACATGAATGTCAGAGACACCAGATGTAGGCACTTTGCTAGGGCTAAAACCCCTCTATTGGGGAAAACCCAATCAAACTCTTCCATTAGCAAATTCAAGTTGAGATAGACCAAGACCCTTAGACCCAAAGACCTTCCTCCACCAAATCAGCCTTCTAATATGATTTAACAAACTTTAGTAGTCTTTTCTTGTCTAGCAGCTTCAGCCCAACAACAATAACCTAGAATTTCGGTCCCTGATAGATCCAAAATTTCGACCCAACAATATTACTGCAACTTCGTCCCTTCCAGCAACTCAGCAACTTCACATGTGTGTGTGTGTGTGTGAGAGAGAGAGAGAGAGAGAATTTTGACTTCTTGTGTTTGATAAAGACCTCCTTCTCCTTTGCTAGCCTTTGTCGAGAAATCAATTCTAGTAGAATTAGGGTTAGATTTCTCTTCCTTGATAATTACTTGTGAATTATGTTGGCTTCTTTTATTTCTTAATTATATTATCTGTCATCAAGCAATTACCAAATAATGTGTGTATGAATATCACAAGAACAAGGGACACAAGATGTAGGCACTCTGCTAGGGCAAAACCCATATCTAGGGTAAAACCCATTCAAACTTCTTCCTTCAGTAGTTAAGACAAGATAATCCAAGACTCTTCAACCTAGACACAGACCTCCTCCAACCGCCAAGTCAACCCTTCCTTCTAGCAACTTCGATCTAGATCTTCGAGCTTGCAGCAGCAACACTTCGACCCAACAAATCTAGAATTTCGACCTTCCCAACAGTAGAATTGTGAAAATTCCAAATTGAAATTCTATTGCAGCAACTAGTATTATTTCTCCTAATTGTTAATTAATTTAACAATTTATCTGCTATGACAAATATCAAAATAAACACCAAACAACCTTCACAAATAAAATATTGCGAAAAAATAAAACACTAGAAGCTGAGAAATGCTAGCACACACACAAAAATAACACAATTATTTTTGGACAAAAGTCCCCAGAAAAACCCAATGCGGGAAAACAGGTGAAGCAACTGAGGGTTTTATTATTATATAGCAGTAACAAATTTTGAGTACAACTAGATGCCGAAATCTGGAAATCCTACATAGAAAAATACTGGCAAAAATCTAGTGAGGAATTTCCTCACCCCATAGGCAATCCTTGGCACAACTTGCCTTCAGAAACTCAACCCTCTGACCCTCTGCGTCAGCCTTTGCGCTGCTTTACGCAACTTGCTTGACGTCAAGCCTTTGCGCTGCTTTGCGCAGCCTGCTTGACTTCAAGCCTCTAATTGGTCTTTGATGAAGTCGTTCTACCCTCTAATGGCTGGAAAGATGCTTCTCCGACACTCTGGGACTCCTTCCTGACCTCTGGAACTAAAGACGTCAACCCCTCTTAGCAAATCAAATTTGCCTCTAGAAGCTGCTGCATTGCCCCTGCGTCAGCTTTTTTGTGGCTCTTCTGCCTCTCTGCAAATGCACTCACTGGATCTGTGATAATTCCTCTAGCCTCACTGCCTCTGCCCCTTACTCATTGCTTCGAACTTTGGCTCTCTCTGGCAGTTGACTGTTACTACTTTAGAAATCGATCTCTGAAGAAATCGAGCTTCTGATGCTCTTAGATATCTTCTCCATCACCACATCGTTCTCCTCTTATAATCCTCTGTTGGAGCACCAACAACCAAGATTAAAACATAATCGATGGCTAGGATCATCTTTTGATCGATCCGTGTGAGTTTCTAGATGATTATTGCCTTGACTTAATTAATATTGATTAATTAACCATACTCCATAAGTTTAGACTTAGGAAATATCTAAAAATTGGTTAATAATCTAATTAAGTCATTTCTAGGCGGAATTTCTAGAAACAATTTTTAGGTTTTGGAGATTTTATGTATTCTAGCCTCTCCACCAAATTTCGTAGCTAGAACACATCTGATGCTACAAAAACTAACACTCCCTTTCAGCGAGGAATGTGTTCTAGTGTTGCACACCCTGCAATTCTTCGACTTGCAATTCTTACTTCTTCTCCTTGAACTTCACACTTTTTCTACACTTCTTTGATGTGTATCCAACTTGTTGAGTTGATGCCCAAATAGATCGAACTGCTCTTGTATATATGACCTCTTTTGTGGGTTGAATTGTCCTCTTGTAGGTCGACTTCATCAGGCAAGGGCTGACTTGGTGTGGAGGTGACGAATTACATTTTTAACTCAATAATAACTTTTTACATGATTGAAAATCCCAAGAAGGGTCTCATTAAATGGACAATGACTCTAACGACTCAATATAAAACCTAGAAGTCCTCAATGGGGACTTTGACCTATAATATGATGACCCAAGCGTGAAACCCATGCTTTAATAAGTCATTGTAGTAATAATAAAAGTTTCTTTTTTATTTTTGGACTCAAATATAAATATGAAGACCGAACCTAGTTACATTCTTCAACACTCCCTCTTAACTAAGGAGGTATTCATAATTTACACATGTATATACAAGTACAAGGAAGATCTCAAAACATAAGAACTACGAAGAACTTAGGCACACATGGTGCCATGGACTAGATTCCTGACCAGTGAAATCTATCCGGGTGGGACTAAGATGGACTAAAGCTTTCACCCTCTCTAGATACCATTAGGCTTACGTGCTAACCATCAACCCAGGGAACTAGGTGCGTAATGCAAGGTCAGAGCTCTATGACCAATGCCACCCTCCCTACTTCTGGAACTAGACATCAACACATACATTGACCATATGTCCTCCCAAACATTTTGTATCACACAAGATGCCTCCTCAAGTCTCTTCCAAACACTTCTCACTAACAAAATCAGCGATATAAACCAAACCAAACATGCTTATTAAATATTCAAACTTCTTATTAGGAAGAGACTTTGTTAACACATCAACTACCTGTTTGTCGGTCCGAACAAACTGTAGCTTCACTATCCCATCTTGTACCAAACTTCTAATATAGTGGTACTGTTGTTGATATGCTTTGTCCTTGCATGGAACATGGGATCCTCAGACATCTTAACGCTGCTTTGATTATCGCAATTTATCATAGTAGGACTTAGAGGTTTCTCAAACAAATTCATTAGAAGTTTCCTCAACCATACAACTTACTTCACATGTAACCACATACTTAGCTTGAACACTACTTAAAGCAACTGGATCTTGATTTCTACTCATCCATGAAATCATCACATATCCTAAACTAAAACATCCACCAGTAGTGCTTCTTCCATCAGTCTCACTACCACCCTAATCAAATTCTGTAAAACCTGTTGGCTTGACTTCCTTGCTATCATACTTTAGGCAATGATGAATAGTACCACGTAGATATCTTAATATATGCTTGGCAACTATCCAATGATCATGACGAGGCTCCAACTGAAATTGACTAAGAATGTTCACAACAAAACATATATTCGGTCTAGTGTTTATCAGATACATCAGAGAACCCACCAACTTCCGATAGGTGGTAGGATCTACGAGACTTGAGTCAGCGCTTCTCAACTTCTTGAGATTGGTGATCATGGGAGTAGTCATGGGCTTGGAATCCATCATATCGAATTTCTGCAACAACTTAACTATATACTTTCCTTGCCCTAGATATATCTCCCCAGGTTTCTACCATCCTCCCAAACCTAGGTAATAATGGATCAGTCCCAAATCCTTTATCTCAAACTCGGCTGCCAACATCTTCTTGCATTCTTGTATCTTTCGCTCTACACCTGTAATAAATAGATCATCCACATATAGTAGAATAATGATTGGCTCATTATCCACAACCTTGATATAGAGATTTGAATCAACAGAACTTTTGACTAACCCAATTCTTAGAAGGTATGCATCCATTCTTACATACCATGCCCTAGAAGCTTGCTTCAAACCATATAGGGCCTTCTTGAGTCTACAAACATGAGTTTCTTTGTCGTTTATTTCAAAGCCTTTAGATTGTTCAATGTATATACTATACTTCTTCATCAATGGTTCCATTCATAAATGCTGTTTTTACATCCATTTGATGGATATTCCATCCCATTGTTGCAGCCAACGAAACCAGATATCTTATAGTAGTATATCTTGTAGTAGGTGCAAAGGTATCTTCATAGTCTATGCCTTCCTTTTGAGAGAAACCCCTTACAATGAATCTAGCTTTGTGTCTATGCTTCCATCAACAACGTGCTTGATCTTGTAGACCCATTTAGAAGTGACAACCGATTTGTCACTTGGTCTAAGAATGATTTCCCAAACCCCATGCTTCACGATGGATTGATATTCTTCCTGCATAGCCTTCTTCCATACTTCTTGCTGAGCAACTTCCTCAAATGTAGTTGGTTGAACTTCTATTAGTTTTGTGATGTATGTAACATATCCAAAATATCTTTTTGGTCTTTTTCTTTCTCTAAAAGTTCCTTTCGTAGCTCCATGTCCTTTGACATCTTCAAGAATAGCTTTTAACCAATTTGGCCTCTTCCTTGTGTCGTGTATGATCACAGGTTGAATAGGCTCACTTGGTCCTTCTTCTTCTTCTTGTTGATTTATAGTAGGATTATCATGATGCTCTTCTTCTTTGAAGAGTGGCGTGTCTTCATCATCAGAATCAATAGAAATATCTTTGGATATTTTGTAGGTATGATTTTCATCAAATATAATGTCCCTGCTTACTTCAATATGTCTTCCTTGATGTAGATTCTATATGCCTTTGAAGAAAGACTGTAGCTAAATCCATTTAATGCTTGTAGAATCTAGCTTCTTTCATTTGTCCTTTGGAACATGGATATAGGCGGGACATCCAAAGATTCAGAGATGGTCCACTCATGGCTTCCTTCCTATGAATGCTTCTTCGGGTTTCATATTATCGAGGATTCTATGAGGACTTCTATTTTGTATATACTATATGTACAACAACCATTGTTGCTTCTCCCCATAGAAATTTTGGTATATCTTGATAAAAAATCATTGTTCGTATACATTCTTCAAATGTTCTATTTTTCCTTTCTGCAACTCCATTCTGTTTGGGATTGTAGGGAACAATGAGCTCCCTCTTAGTTCCTACTTCTTTGCAATATGCAATTATTTCTTTTGAAGTGTATTCTCCACCATTATCGGAGCTCAAAGTTTTTTATTCTTCTTTAGGTTAAGGTCTCTACTTCAGACCTAAATTCCTTCAACTTTTCAAAACTTTGTCCTTTGTTTGAGTAGATAGAGCCATGTCTTTCTAGAGTGATTATCAATGAAGGTTACATAATAAATATGACCTCCAAGTGATTTGTTAGACATAGGCCCACATACATCTGAATGAATGAGGTCCAATATTTCTTTAGACCTTGTTTCACTGCTTGTAAATGGTTTCCTTATATTCTTTCCTAAGGCACATCCCTTGTATATTCCTTCACGATCTTCTTTAATATTGGGATTGCCATTTACCAATTTATTGAGAGAGGGAATAACCTTGTAATGTAAATGTCCATATCTTCTATGCCATAGTTCATTGGGATTGATTTCCATGTGAACTAGGGCTTGAGGATATGGTGTTATTGCTCTATATAGACTTCCTTCACGAATTCCAATAACCTTAGCTTTGCCTGCATCAAACACAACCTCAAAAACTCTAGGAATAATCACATTTTTGCGAAAGCTAGCCAAGCTCTCCTTCGTTCAGAAATTAGCAAAATCAGGGCTGAACTTAACCTATTAAACAATAAAGCTTTCAAACTACACTTAATTCTATCTAACCACATAGAGCTTGTGCTCTGGTCTAGAATAGACGCCTGCTCAGCATTAAAATCTCTTAAAATCGAAGAACAAAAGAACCTCAAACAGACCCTAAAATTTCAAAAATTGAATAAGAAAGCCGTCACCTATCCTAACTCTATGATAACATCCGAACAACCTCAGTCTCAATCCAGGATAAACCCTGCGCAAATCTCCTTTCTAAATTCCCTCGTTTCAAATGAAACCAGGCCACGGTCAAATCTCAATTCGGTGGGAGAAACGACATTAACCAACGCTATTCAAGCAACCATAACAAAGGCTGCGACGACTCCAGAATCTAGGAAGCTAAATGAATCCCCTCGGTCTCTATCTACGATGATGGATGAAACCAGAAAACACAACTCGACAGGGGAAATGGTGATCAATGAAACTTACGCTGTTGCAGAATCTGTGAAGCAATATTCTCCAAAATGTGTGGTTAGTGTTAGAACTACGCAAAAATAGACGAGGCATGATCGGATGGTGGGTATACGGAGGTCGTTTTGGCTTCAAAAAAAGATGACAAAGCTTCGAGAGATAGTGGGGAAACTAACGCTGTTCCTAAAGTCAATATGAAGGCTAAAACATGTACAGAATCCGCATGCGTAGTTAGTGACAGGACTGCATAGAAACACGTGAGACCTAATTCGGGTTACAGGTGTAGGGAAGTTGTTTTGGCTTTGAACTCGACTTCGATAATAGATAGTGGAACTAAGAGAAAGAGAACAACTCCAACAAACAAGGATTCCAGCAAATACTTACCCCGAACTTCGATGTCTGATTCGATAATGGACAACGACTGTAGGAAGATGAGAACAGCTGAATACATTAACTCACAAACTTCGATATCTGATGCGATAATGGACAACGATTATATGAAGATGAGAACAACTCCTTCGAGTAATGGGGAATACGATAAGTCTTTAACATTGCCCCACGCTGAAGTTGGATCCACGAAGATTGAGACAACAAATGATGTTCATGAGAAGAGGATAGCATCATCCTATGTTGAGAAAATAGGTAAGCATATCATGAGTCTATCTAGCACCCAGATTGACCAAGTCATGTTAGGTCTGCTTGAAAGAGGTTTGAATTTTGCCATTTTTCCACGGACCATCCCCAAAGAAGACATTCTATGCAACATGAGTATGGGATTAAGGATTTATCGGACAACATTAAAGGAATTGTTAGACAGGATTGCTCCATCATCCTTCGGAGAGCCAAACCTCCCTAAAGCAACATTTCCAAACATGAATATCTTGCTCATAAGACCCTTAACCAAAACTGTAATATTGTGGTCTTGAAAGCTGACAAAGGTGGTGCGAATGTTATAATGAACAAAAAATATTACAATGATAAGATGCTAGACCACCTAACTAACAGCGGCTGTTACATCAAATTAAAAAAGAATCCCATAAGAAAGGTATCCAAGGTCGTCACTAAATAAAATCCAGCAAAGAACACAACATCAAGAATCTTATTGAAACTAATCCCTACACCCCTAGGATTTATGGAGCCCCCAAAATTCACAAAGAAGGTATCCCCATAAGACCCATTGTCAACACCATTGGAGGTCCCACTTACCATCTCGCCAAATATCTTGCTAAGAAACTTAAACGCTTGGTGGGCAATACTAGTTCCTTCGTCAAAGATTCCAACCACTTCATTAATGAAATCAAGCACATAAAACTTGACCAGAATGACATCTTGGTGAGTTTTGATGTCAAATCACTCTACACCAATATTCCCATAGGTGAAGCCATGGAGGTAATCCAAGAACTCATTGATCTTGACACATCCAAATTAGTAGAAGTTTGCGTGAGATCAACCTTCTTCAGTTATAAAGATGATATATATGAGCAAACTTGCGGTGTAGCCATGAGATCACCTCTGTCTCCCATCATTGCCAATCTATTTATGGAACATTTCGAAACTATGGCCATTGAATCTTCACCATTAAAACCTAAGCTTTGGAAAAGATTTGTCGATGACACCTATATTATTTGGCCCCATGGAAAAGAAAAACTAGACATTTTTCTCAAGCACCTAAACAGTTAATCTAATTCTATCCAATTTACTATGGAAGTGGAAGAGAATGGGAGCCTTCTTGACATCCTAATCAAAAGAAACCAAGATGGCTCAATTTCTCACCAGGTCTATCGTCCAATTCACACCATCATCCTACTCAAAAACTAGGGGTTCTCAACACTCTTGCTACCAGGGCTGTTCGCATTTCGGATCAGGATCATTTTGAACAAGTGAAGAACCAGTTTATGGATGTTTTTGAAAAGAATTGATATAGAAGATGCCAAGTAATCAAAGCTTTCGAGAAAGCTGAGAATCCTAAAAACAAACAACCTATGGATGAGTGTGTTGGTAAGGTCAACCTCCCCTACATATTGGTCACCATTGATAAAATTTCATATATTTTAAAGAAAAACAACATAAAAACTACCTTTAAACCTATGAGCACCATTAGCAGATGCCTAAAACACGTTAAAGATCCCATTGATCCTAAATGCCATAAAGGGGTTTACTTGGTTCCTTGTTCTTGTGGCAAAACCTACATTGGTGACACCGGTCGATCAATCTCAACTAGGATACAAGAGCATGCAGCTGACATTAAGCATAACTGTTCCAAAACCTCAGCTTTGGCTGAGAACTCCAATAAAATAAATCATCATATTTGTATTGAAAACTCGTGTTGTGGCCAAAATTAATCATTATCACCATAGGAAATTTAGAGAAGCTATCGAAATAGGTAAACACCCTAACAACCTTAACCGTGATGATGGTTGGAAAATTAGTGATAATTGGATCCCGACTCTTACCTCTAATCCCGCCTTCCCCTAAATATTCCCTGCCCTCATATCCCTTGACTTGACCTCCATGCTCTTCCTTTGTATTACACTAACCCTATATTCATTTAACCATTTTCTTCAAATCATCAAAAATAAATAAATTTTTTATAATTATCAAAAAAGTTAAAAAGAATTTAATCTAACAACTTTAATTTAATCATATTCAATTCTAAAATATAGTTCAAAGGTAAAAGGAATTAATCTAACAACTTTAATTTAATCATTCAATTCTAAAATATAAATCTTTATAAAGTAATCAATTAGGGTATAAAAACATAATTAAAAAATTACGATACACTTAACCTTTAATAAAAAAGAACAAAAAAGTTTTTATTTAATTTAATTGAAAACATTAGATTCATTCTTGGGATTAATAATATAAATTAATTTATTGTCACTAGGCACTTATTATTTTATTTTCAAACATAACTTAAAAGTCATATAATTAATGAAAATTTAATTAATAATTTAATTCAAAACATTAATTCATATAATTAAGATAATCCATATAATAATAAAAATTAATTAATAATTTAATTAAAACGTAATTAAATTTACAATACACTTAACCTTTAATACAAAAGAACAGAAAAAAGTTTTTATTGAATTTAATTTAAAACATTAGATTCATTCTTGGGGACTTAATAATATAAATTAATTTATTGTCACTAGGCACTTATTATTTTATTTTCAAACATAACTTAAAATTAAGATAATCATATAATTATAAAAATTAATTAATAATACAGATAATTATTAATTAGTTTATAATCACTTATCAATATTAATTATAAATTAAAATCCCAACTTTAATCTTAAAAGAAGAAAAACTAGATATTAAATCAGAAATTAAAAACCAACAACTAAAATAATTATCAAGTTAACAATAAAATAAAATTATAACAAAACTATAATAGACCTGTCGGCTTATATTCATTCCCATACCAACCCTAGCCTTATTTATTAACCCTATTGAGTTCTGACTTATCCACTCATGGATCTATTCCTGATGATGAACTACAGAGGTTGGTTCGAAACATCGATTCCTACAAACATGAATGTGATGACTCGAGAAGATAACACTACACAACCCTAGCTTTATCAATGTTTGAATCTTCCAAGCTAAAACTTGTCCATCTTCAAAAGAAACTCTATCACCTTTATCTTTTAAGCAAGAAATTGAAAGTAATTTTTTTTTCAAACCTGGAACATAGAGTATATTGTAGAGATGTAGCTTTTCTCCATTGTCCAACTTCAAAGAAGTTGATCCCAGGCCCTTAACAACATAGCTTTTATTGTCTCCCAATTCCATTGCATGAGAAGATTGTTCATTTGATATAGTGTGAAGTTGTTTGCTATCTCTTGTCATGTGTCTTGATGCGCCACTGACAATAATCCATGCATTGTCATCAGTGAGTGAACCTGTGAGTGCAACCAAAAACCCTTTGCTTTTGACCTTGTTGAATAAGTTGTAGATGATTCTTTTGATCCAGCTTCCCGTAATATTGAATCCCATTTTCAAGCATCTTATCATAGAGGGAGTAGTCCTTTCTTTTAAGCCAATAGAGTGATCTCCAATCTTCCTTGACCTTAGCTCTAATACCATGTTGAGAAATCAATGCTAGTAGAATTTCGGTTAGATTTTCTTCCTTATGTTGTCTTCTTTTATTTCTTAATTATATTATCTTTCATCAAGCAATTACCAAATTATGTCTGTATGAAGATCACAAGACCAAGAGACACAAGATGTAGGCACTCTGCTAGGGTAAAACCCCTATGTAGGGGAAAGCCCAGTCAAACTTCTTCCATCAGTAGTTAAGACAAGATAGTCCAAGACTCTTCAACCTAGACACATACCTCCTCCAACCACCAAGTCATTCCTTCCTTCCAGCTACTTTGATCTAGATCTTGGACCTTGCAGTAACAACAATTCGACCCAACAAATCTAGAATTTCGACCTTCCCAGTGGCAGAACTTTGACCCAGCACATTTGAAATTTCGACCTTCCTAGCAGCAAAACTCAGCAAAACTTTGACCCAGCAAATAGCCTAGTAATTTCGCATAAGAGAGAGAGAGAGATAGCCCAAAAACTTTGACTTGCAATTCTTCCTTCTTCTCCTTGAACTTCACACTTTTTCTGCACTTCTTTGATGTGTATCAAACTTGTTGAGTTGATGTCCAAATAGATCGAACTTCTCTCGTATATATAGCCTCTTATGTGGGTCGAATTGTCCTCTTGTAGGCTGATGTCATCAGGCAAGGGCCGACTTGGTGTGGAGGTGACGAATTACATTTTTGTTAAAATTGGCAACTAGGGCCGAACTCCACATGGGTCATCTTATTTATGACAACTGATGCCTGTAAACTCTTTGGGAGGATACTTATATTATCTCACCTTTACAGATGATTATTCTTGCAAGACCTGGATCTACTTCTTGAAGAAGAAGGATGAGGTGTTCACCTAGTTTCGACACTTCAAAGCCTTGATCGAAAACCAATCCGAGAGAAAAATCAAGTTATTGAGGACTGATAATGGGATCGAGTACAAATCCAATGAATTCCAATATTATTGTAGAGAAGCTGGCATTAAGAGGGAGACTACAATGCCATACACTCCTGAGCATAATGGTGTGGCTGAAAGGAAGAATCACTCTATTGTAGAAGCAGTTCGTGCCATGCTTCATGATTAAAACCTTCCAAAGTTCCTATGGGTTGAAGCTGCAAATACGGTCGTGTATGTTCAAAACTGATGCCCTCATCAAGCATTGGACTCCAAGACTCTCGAAGAAATGTTCACTGTTAAGAAACCCGATGTCTCTCATTTTAGAATTCTTGGAAGTCCCATATATTTTCATGTGCCGAAAGAGAAAAGAAGCAAATTGGGTACATCTGGGAAGAAAGGAATCTTTGTGGGCTATAGTGAAAATTCTAAGGGAGATAGAATTTATATGGCTGGCCAAAAGGAAGTTGAGATTGTGAAAATTCTATCACTGCAACAACTGATTTATTTTACCTACTTATTTGCCAATAAGTTATTTACGAAAACTCTTAAATAAACATTAAAATAAATTCTGTTGGAGATATCACATCATAATACAGAAACAAACACATGCATAAGAATCAACACATCAACATAGATATTTTGGACAATTGTCCTCGGAAAAACCCAATGCGGGAAAACTGGTGCAGTAGAGGAGGATTTTATTATTCAATAGTTCTTTAGTACAATTGGGTGCCAAACTAGCTTACCCAATAGAGAAAAAATTCTCCAACACTTCTCCCAATCTCAGCGTCAGGTTTGCTAGCCTCTGCGCAACTCACAGACCCTTTGTGTCAGCGCCTACCTTTCTGCGTTAGCACTGGGCTTCTCTGCATCACCATGCTAGCCTTCTAGTGATTGCACAGTCTGCTACCTCTGCGTTTGCCTGAGAGGCTCTGCGTTTGCCTCTCCAGCCTCTGTGCTGTTCTTCTGGTGCTGTCCCTAACTCTTTGTTTTGTACCCGCTGCCTCTTGCTACAATCCAGACCACTAGTTTGAATTTCTTAGCTAAGCCCGCTCCAGAAATCGAGCTGACTAGTCTCCCTCAGTATATCATCCAACTGACCCTCAAGCCTCTTCTTATACTTTTCCTGTTGGTCCTTCAACGGACGAGATTAAATCTCTAATCAACGACTGAGATTAGATTTTGCTTGATCCATGACTTTTGGAACCTTCTAACCAAGTTTTATATTAATACCCATTAATATTTTATTTTTCCTAAGTTTAGACTTAGGAACTCATTTAAAAATATTAATTATTTTAATATCTCCCAAACCGGGTACACTCTGTCCAAACCATTTCTGGGTCTTGGAGATCTCAGGTGCTTTAGCCTCTCCACAAATTTTCATGGCTAGAGCACATCCAATGCTATCCCAAATCAACACTTCCTCTTAGCGAGGACTGTGCTCTAGTAATACTCCGCACTGAGTATCACTCTGATCATACGGCACTGATACATGTGCTAATGCTAAGCCTCCCTGCCCAACATCTTCAACATTGTTGCGTCCTTTATTGCTGCACATGTCTCTATCACTGCCACTGCTACATCTGTACTGCAACTCCCTTTGCATTCATGTTGCTGCTGGTCCTTCTTCCCAACACTGCATCTGCACTGCAACTCCCTTTACATCTGTGCTGCTGTTGGTCCTTCCCAACACTACATCTGCACTGCAACTCCTCATCATGCTGCATCGTGCTACTGCTAACTGCTACTGCATTGCAACATCATACCCATTTCTGCTACTGAAATGGATTCTTTATCATCCCCATTTTCTCCCTGAAATAATCAAACTTGGTTCTTCCAAGGGCCTTGGTAAGGATGTCTGCCACCTTTTCTCCGGTAGGAGTGTAGATCAACTGTACAACTCCTCATTAGACACAGTCTCTGACAAAGTGACATCAGATATCAATATGCTTCGACCGATTGCGAAACACTGGATTCTCAGAGAGCTTGATGCAACTCTGATTATCACACATAATCTTGGTCGCCTCCATCTTTCTTTTGAATAGGTTCACATGCAGTGTTCTAAGCCATATGGCCTCGTGCGAAGCTGTGCTTGCAGCCATATATTCTGCCTCAGCTAAGTTCAGAGCCATGGATTTTTGTTTCCTACTGCACCAGGAGGTCATTCCTGATCCAATGTTGAAACAGTACCCAGAGGTACTTTTCCGATTCACTGAACTTCCAACCCAATCTGCATTAGTAAATCCACTCAATCTGATATCCTTACTCTTGGTGTACAAGAGTCCATAATTGATTTTTTCCTATATATATCTGAGAACATGTTTGGTTGCTGCCCAATGCGCCCTCTTTGGTTCCACCATGAACTGTCTGAGGGTGTTGACCAGTGTAGCGAAAACCGTGATTTTTTTGCTGAAACGATTAAATCGACCAATTAAATTAGTGATTTTTTCATTTTGAAAAAATCTTGATTTTTGTATTTTTTTTTTAAATTTTTAATTATTTATTTAATTTTTATTTTTTGCCGATTTTATCAATTTTACCCTGATTTTTCCAATTTTTCTGATTTCAGACCCTCGCCAATTTAATCCCGATCGCGATTTTCGCAACGTTGGTGTTGACAATGTAACAAATGTCTAGCCTGGTATTGACTAGATACATTAGGGACCCTATGAGCTGCCTGTATAAGGTGGGATCAACATCCTTGTCTTCTGATGCATCAATTTTCTTCTAGTTGGTGATCATTGGAGTAGCCATGGGTCTACAGTCCTCCATCTTGAATCTCTTCAGGATTTCTGTAGCATATCTCCCTTGCCCAAGGAAGATCTCTCCCTTTTGCTGCCAAACTTCCAACCCCAGGTAATAATGCATTCATCCCAAGTCCTTCATGTGAAATTCTGTGGCTAGATTCTTTTTGCAGTCCTCGATGAGCCTGGATGATCCTGTAAGGAAGAGATCATCCACATATAATACTAGGATTAGAGGCTCATTCTCTACAACCAAATAGTAGAGATTTGGATCTGCGTCGCTTTTGACAAATCCCATCTTCTGCAAGTAACCATCAATTCGACCATACCATGCTCTAAGTACCTGTTTCAGCCCATACAAGGCTTTCTTCATTCTGCATACATGAGACTTCTTCTCATGTGTCTCAAAGCCTTTTGGCTGTTCAATGTATACCTCTTCTTCTATCACCCGGTTCAGAAATGCCATTTTGACATCCATCTGATGAATCTCCCATCCCATCTGTGTTGCAAGAGACATCATGGTTCTAAAAGACGTATACCTGGCTCCAGGGCGAAGGTCTCTTCGTAGTCAATTCCTTCCTTCTGAGCATACCCCTTAACCACAAACCTAGCTTTGTATTTTTTCACACTGTCATCTACAGCATATTTAATCCTGTAGATCCATCTCGAACCTACCACTGATCTGTCTTGAGGCCTTGGCACTACCTCCCAAACATCATGCACCATTATGGAGTTGTATTCCTCTAACACTGCATCCAACCAAACCTGATGTTGAGTAGCCTGTTGAAAATTGGCAAGCTCCCCATCCTGAGCTACTAATGCCTGATATCTATCTGGATGTTTTCGCTCTCTCTTATTGTTCCTTGGTGCACCGATGAAATCCTCTGCATCTCGCAGAATCTGACGAAGTTCCCTACTCGTTCTTCCTCTACCAGTAGGTGCTTTTGTTAGCTCCTCCTCCTCCTATGATTCTTCCTGATTCGAGGAAGAATTCTTTACTTCCATTGGTTGAAGATGTTTGACCAACAACTCCTCTTTTGACTGCTCCTCGTAAGGCATTTCTCTAGATTTTCTGAAGGCCTTGTCCTCCATGAACTTCACATCTCGTCGAACTACTACCTTCCCGCTCCTTGGAAGATAGATTTTGTATACCTTAGCGTTCTCGCTATATCCCACTAGATATCTTTTCTCTGCAGTTTGATCCAGCTTCTTCCTCTTTTCCTTGGGTATGCTTCAATATGCTAAGCTCCCAAATATCCTGAAATTATTGACTTCAAGTGTCTTCCCTGTGAAGATTTTTCTTGGTGTAATCTTGCCCAATGCCCAATGAGGAGTTCTATTCTGAACATAGACTACCGTGTTGCATGCTTCTGTGTTAAAATTGGCAACCAGGGCAAAACTTCATGTGGGTCATCTTATTCATGGCTGATAATATTTTTATTAGATTCCTCTCGTTGAGAGGTGTAGGATTTGATATAAAGATCATCCGATTCCGATAAGTATTCGTGGAGATATGAATTTATTTTGATTATGGAATTATTATCAAGCCGACCTACAACTCATGTAGGCTCAGAAGCCCAACAGTTGCATCTATTCAAACACCAACATTGTATATAAATACAGGAGGACTTTTCCTCATTTGGACTCACTCATCTCATCACATCTCTCTCTCTCTACTGCGCAGAAAAGAGTCTCTTCTCTACTGCGCAAAAAAGGGTCTCTCTCTCACACATGTGAAGCCGGAAACTGTTGAACCTGAAGCTACAACTGCAGATCCAAAGTTTGACCAGCGTTGATCATTAGATCTCCTCCTTAGAACTGCGCTATAGGTCAATCTGGATCTCCTCTGAAAGCCGCAACTTTTGGTGGTGGAATCAAGTCAATCCGACAGACATTTTGCAAGATATCGACTGCCCTAGTTTGAAGGACGCTGCTGAAACTAAAGTTGCAACTGCAGAAGTAAAGATTGACCTGCGTGGACTAGAAGATCTCCTCATCTGAACTGCGCTGTAAGTTCATCTGAACCTCCTCTGGAAGCCGCAACTTTTGGTGGTGGAATCATGCCGATCCGACGGTCGGTTTGTGAGATATTGTCCGCCCTAGTTTGATGATGAAGCCGCTAATGTTGATGTTGCTGATATAGGGTTTGTTATTGTTGATATAATTCAGATTTATTGTACTATTTCTCTCTGCTGAATTATTGAAGATAAAAGAAGATTTGATCAAAGGGTTTCCCCACACATTGTGGGGTTTGTCCCTGGCTAGC
>APFE031293505.1:0-18949 GCA_000404065.3 Pinus taeda
TCTCTTGTATGTTTGTTTTGATTAGGTCTATTGAGTCAAATTGGTTTTCAATAGGTTTGTTTTGAGTATGTGAGGTTTATATTGTCTTATTAATTCAAGTGGAAGAGATCTTTCTTATATATCATTAGATTATAATTAAGCTTTGGGCCATACCCTTTAGAAACAACAACCCAAACTAAATGATTACTTATAAAGAATTATAAATTTCACAAATATAGTAAACCAATATTAAGTGTGATTTATGGCCTTAAATGAGTTTTGGAGGGTAAACTTTGAAATGCCACAGAACTAAAATTAGAGGTCAATAGAGTGTGTGAGGTCCAATTATTGGATAGAGTTCTTAAGAAAATGCTCCTATAACATTAGATTTAAACATGAGGCATCTCAGGTCAAGTGCCTAATGGTTAAGAGCATGTGTTTCCTCCTAAGAGGTCATAGGTTCAAAACTGAGAAGGGGTCAGAGTAGGTATTCCTTCGTAGACAATAATCAAATCGTTGCATGGAGGTGGGTCTCTTGTCCCATAAACAAGGGGGTTTCATACACCAATTTGGTGTCTGGCTTGGCTATAACCTTAAACATGGATAATAATAATAATTAGGATATAGATTGTTAGAAATTCATAATCTATAATGGTGAAAGCATGGAGCTAGGTTACACTTTTTGGCAAGAGATGGCATGGTTGGGTGGAAAAAATGATTGCTCAATTGAGCCCTTTTTAAGAGCTCGGTCGAGCCGTTTGAGCACTTAAACAATGTAACCCAATCTTATATAGGAGCTCGATTTAGCCATGTCTTTGCGACAGTCAAATGAAGGAGATTGGGTTTTGGATTTATTTTCTGGCTCAGGTAAGTTTTATTATATGGAATTGAATTTCAATATGTTATTTATTAATTTATATGTCATTGTACTAATTTATTTCATTATTTCTTTTGTGCTTGATAATTAGGTACAACACTAGCATGTTGCCTTCAAAAAGGAAGAAATTGCATTGCAACTGAAAAAGATCCAATACAGTGCAATTTCATTCAACAAAGAATTAATGCTCTTCAATTTCTTCCAAATGAAATGCAAGAAATTGGTTTGAAGAAAGGGGACTTTAGTGAATCATGTGTGGCAAAAAAGGCAAAGGAACCCCAACCACCATTACATGGAATGTTTGGAAAGACATACATTGGGAGATTCACAGATATCAAAGATCCTTTAGAAGAGGAAAATGAGCAAAAGGAAGTAGAAAATATTGTGGAAGAAGACAATGATGAAACCCTAGAGGACGAAGAGTTTGGATTATGTGACATTGTTGATTAAATTTAAGTCATGCTTGGAAATAAAGCTTTGCAATGTTTTGACTTTGACCCTCTTTTGAGAAGAATAAACACTCAATTAAGGTTGTTATGCGTTCAATATTTCTAAGATGTGATTTTCACATTAATTTTTAAGTTAATCATTATTTTTTGAAAAAAAATGGATTATTATTATTTTTTTGAGATGAAATTCATAAAAAAAGAAAAAAAACTCGTATTTAACCATTTTTAGTTAAATTTTTCATATAAAAATTGTAATTTTGACATGTCAATTCTAGCAAAAAATTATCAAAACGTGTAGTTTTTTAGTTATATTTATGTTAAAAATGGTTCTGTTTATGTCCATTGTTAAAAATTATTGATTTTTAGAAGCAATTATTTCTTGTGGATTGAAAAATTAATTAAGGATGTATAAATATGTAGAATATCGAAAATTCAAAATATCAACCGTCTAATTTAGAAATGCAAAATAATGAAATCCTCACTACAAAAAAATTGAAATTAAAATAAAAAACAAGAAAATATGAAGGAAATGACCATTTAAAAAATTATTAAATTTACAAAATAATTATTTACATTTCATACATTAGAAAATTTAAAGTCAAAAAATAGGTCTTTTAAAAAAAGGGTCTGATGCAGAATACCCACTTTTCTAAATCACCATGAAAATCACTACCATTCTAAAACGTAATGTACATAAAAAAATTAAAGTGCCAAAAACTATGCTGTAAAAGAAACATGCGTGTTCTGCATCACCCCTTTTCAAAATCTGGTCACTTTTTTGCTATCTCTACGAAACGGATAACAGCTTTAGTTTCCGTTGCAAGGTTTACATAGATAACAATAATAGTAAATAAAAAAATACATATAATGTACTTATTGTTACATAAGTTACCTGTATATCCTGCCAACTGATTATATGGTAGGGATCATTTATGTATTTTTTTAACACATAAACATGAAAGACATTATGCATGTGTATATAAGTAGGTAAGGCTAGTTGATACGCTATAGGCCCAATTCAAGCCAAAATTTTAAAAGGACCATAGAACTAGGGTGCTAACTTGGCATAACGTCCTCATTGCAAAGTAATTTTCTTGGGCCTCACTCTTACATATACATGGTCCCCAATTTAAATTCTCGAAAACTTTGTTTCTTATTAGCATAAATTTTCTCCCTATCTTGAGTAACCTTCAAGTTCATCCTTACTTTATTCACTGCATTCTCCATTTCTTTCAACATATCGGGCATTAATTTATCTTCGAGGCTTCCCTAATTCAAAGGTGTTCTGCACGTGCGACCATATAAAACTTCGAATGGGCTCATCCACAAGGATGCATGATAGCTTTTATTGTAAGCGAATTCCACAAATTGTATGTAGTCTTCACACTGAGGCAGTTGTTGAATCACATACATTCTTAGCATATCGTCAATTATTTCATTTAATTGCTCTGCTTGCCCATCCTTCTGAGGATGGTATGTCAAGCTAAAATGTATCTAAGTGCCTAAACCTTCAAACAATGCTTTCCAAAACGCACATGTAAATTTTATGTCTCTATCTGAAATTATTTCCTTTTGTATTCCATGAAGTCTAAATATATATTTCATAAATATGATAGTAATTTGAACAATCTTAAAGGTAGATTGTACTGGAGTGAAATGGGAAAATTTACTCAATTTATCTACTACTACCATTATTGAGTCATTTTGCTTCTTGGTATTAAGTAAGCCTGTAATAAAGTCAATTGAAATGATCTCCCACTTCCATTCTGGAATAGACAATGGGTGGAGCAATCCAGCGGATGTTGGTGCTCTGTTTTTACCTGCTGGCATTTCGAACAAGGGGCTAAATAATTTGCCACTTATTTTTTCATACATGGCCAGAAGTACCCTTTTCTTAATCCAGTGATTAGTTTCTAATAGTCAGGGTAAGTTGCATAAGGAATTATGTGGTATTCATCTAGAATTAATTGCTTGATACTTTGTTGATCATGAACATAATGTTTGCCTAGATAAATCAACATTTTTTCCTTATTTATCTCATATCCTAATTGTTATTCACTATTGTTTGGACTTTGGGCCTTCTGCCATAAAAAATTGTGTTCAGGATCTCTTTGAGTAGCTTCTTTAATATGTTCCTTGAAAGTAGTTTGAACTTCACTGAATGAAATATCTGAGACACAGTTTAACTTCTGACGTAATGCATCTGCTACCTAATTTTCTTTTCCTTTTAAATGTTTAATTTCAAAATCAAACTCACTCATAAAGGAAATCCGACGTGCATGTCGAGCATTCAAAGTAGGTTGTTTAAAATAGCTTCTTAAATTGTGATGACTCGTCATCAATAAAAATTTATTTCCTAATAAATAATGTCGCCACATTTTTAATGCGTGGATTACTGCAATTAGTTCCAGATCTTAGGCAGAGTATTTTTGCTCATGCTCCTTTAGCTTCTGAGATTCATATTCTATAACTCTACCCTTTTTCAGTAGTACTTCCCCTACTTCCTCCTTATGAGCATCATTGCAGACAACATATTCCTTGTCTAGGTCTGCAATGCTTAAAATAGGGGTAGTAGTAAGAAAGTTATTCAATCGGTCAAAACTATATTAACACTCGGATGTCCACTTGAAGATTCTTCCTTTTTTCTGCAAGGAGGTAATGGGATATGCTACCTTGGAAAATCATTCAATAAACCTTCTATAGTATCCACCTAGTCCCATAAACGACCTTATATCAGCCACATATTTCGAAATTGGCCATTCCATTATGGTTTTTATTTTTTCCAGGTCCACAACAATTCCATTCTTAGTTATGACATGCCCTAAGTACTGAACTTGTTCTTTAAAGAAATCACTTGTTGTATTTTGCATACATCTAGTGTTCCCTTAATGTCTGCAAAATGATCCACAAATGTTCCTTGTGCTCTTCCATGTTTCGGAAATATACTAGTATATCATCAATAAAAATAAATACAAACTTATCTAAATATTGATGAAAAATAGTGTTCATAAGACACATAAAAGTTGTTGGGGCATTAGTCATCCCAAATGGCAAGACAACAATCATTTTATATATTAGGATGACTAAGTCTTTATTAAAATGCTTCTAGAATAAAGTTTGCTAACCGATACTAAAAGAATGTGAAGAGTGTTTGCTTAATAAACTAAAAATAATAACAATAAAATAACTAACTAGTGTGATGATTAAAAGATGAGTAATAATTGTATTAAAATAAAATATATTAATGTTAAAGGGAGGTGAGATAAGGGTCGAAATAAAATAAACATTTTGTGAAATTATTCTATTTTTTAGAGCTTTTAGTCGAAAGTTTGTCAAACAATCTGTTGTCAAATCATGCTTATTTGTTATTTAAATATATTTTTAAATGTGTAAATGAATTAGTCACTCATAAAAATTCTTGGGGAACTTGGATTGTACATAATTTAGAGATTAATTCCGACAAATTCCTAATTTCAAGAAAATTTGACTAGAAAATATGGCTAAAAAACCTTCAAAACATAGATCAATTAGATCACAACTAAAAGAAATATTAAAAACAAAAACTGAAAGAGAAAAAAAAAAAAAAAAATGAACAAAAAAATTGCTTAACAACAATTTAATAAAAATATTGGCCTCAATAATAATAATAATAATAATAATTGTTTTAGCGAGAAATGTGGAAATTTTCTTGAATAATAAACATAAAATAATTGTTTTGTTGAAAGATTCAAAGTTCAAAAGGGAGATTAAGAAAATTTTTCAAACATAGGGAAAATTATAAGTGAAAAGTTAAAGAAGCCCCTAGTGTCACATTTCCATGTGAAAACACATTATAATCAATATAATAATAAAAACAAAAGAAAACAAAAAAGCAAAAACCAAAGAATTAAAGAATTAATTTGCCTATACCTAACCCAATACCATTATAAGTTTTCAAGTTTATAATTCTTGAGATAGATTGGCTTGTAGATTTCATAAGTTATTAAGTATTGTTTAAATGTTACAACATACAACTTTATGCACCTATGTTCAACTTAGGATAACATTATTTATATCGTTTAATTAATAACATTTCACCAGTACATTTATATATACATTCTTGAATGAACCACTGATCCACCTTACTTACATTAATCTCCACTAAATGCATGTACTGGAAACTTCTAGACAACATGCTCTAATTCTTATACATGTCCCTGTCTTGGGAGCTAGATCTCATCAAAGGTCCAGGACACAGATTCTCATCTGACGATGGAGGTTTCCTTGAGTTGGGTCAAGGTAAGTACCTGCCCAACTGGCACTACCCAAGGTTCATTCACCTCATTCACTATAGGGTTTCGGGATGATTCTCTCCCTAAGGGTTGCAGTCATTTCCATGGTAATTTTCCACCCTTTATTGCTTAAACTACTTCAAGTAGTCTAGAATGGCATAGTGTAAAGATGTAGCTTAGGAATTTTAAGGTTCCTCGTTGTTCTTGTGTAATAACTTAAAGAAAATCCTTTTCTCATCTGGGTTCCTATTTGCTGATGTGCAACAAAGCCGAATAGTGGCTTGGTTCCAGATGTCGTGCATAGAAGGCGACCCCATGATTCCAGCAGAAGGAAGTCAATTTCAAGGAACCCTTGTTATTCTTCTCTGGAAATTCTACAGTTTTGTTCAAGTTTCCCCTTCATATCTCGTGCTATTTATGAAAATTTGTCAATTATATGTATTTATGGTTTTCTTACAGTTCATGGTAAGTCCTTGTAACACCTTCTTATTATCCTTGCAGGTATTCCACTTTTTTACTCCACTTATGACCATCAGATTACCAGGAAATATTCTCAGGGTTGTTATGCTTATATGTTTTCTAGGCATTTTTAGACCTTCTACTAGGAGGCTCATTGTGATATGATAAGACAAGATTTTTATTTTGTTAAAAACAATGCCAAATTGGTCATTTGAGCCTAATATATTTATCTGAGTTCTGGCTTAGACTCTCGCATCAAATCTCTTAGAATTCGGGTTTCTTAGTCTTGTGGCCCACTATGTAATTTTGTTTATTACCTTGCATTTTCACGGCTTGTTAGTGTATAATAATGGGAGAAAAATGTCTACGGGTCAAACCCTCTTTTCATATGATTTGCGTCGATCATTTAACCTTACAACTTGTAATATGTTAACAATAAAATTTATAGTTGTTAACAGTGATACGATGGTAGCTATTTGTATAAATACTATAAAAGAAGGTCGATTTTGATTGTACTTGGCCGAGGTTAATTAATGTTACAGTTATTTTTATCTTATACTTCTTGCAGGTGTAAATTATTCCTTAACAGTCTCGTATATTATTAGTTTCTTTCTATTCCTGTAGTTGTGGTTAATGTAGCTTAATATGTAATGCACCCTTACTTTTGATTACAACTGTAAATTGCCTAGAATACTTATTTTTCTAAAGGGTTATTTTCAACTACATGCTCGGTCTAATATATGAGACAATGGGACTGTCTTCCAACTAGGTCGTTATCCAATCTAGGCAAAAATATTAACCCAGATCTCTGTTGGTTTTCTATCTAAGTTCCTTGTAAAAAATCTTGTAACCCTTGCCATTCTTTTAGTTTGCTACTTATTTTTTTTAATTAAATAGGATAACTTATTTCTTTGCTTAAGTCATTATCAAATTCTATTTTTGAATTGGTTCCATATGGAATAGTAATTGGTTTGTCCTTACTGACCATTAATAACATCTACAAAGGAGGACTCAAGTCCTGCAAATTTTCATACATAATATTCACACCTATGTATTTCTATCCCATTAACTTTTGTATATCTATATATAGATATATATCTTCTTTATTAGTTACACAACTGAGTCATATAGTACTTATCTATTGCCTCGCTATTCTGCACAAGTATTTGCCCCACCTTCCAAAAAAAAATGTCATTTCCTCCCAACCGTGAGATCAGTCACAGACCGAATCTCCTCTCGTGCTCTTCTCACAAGAAGGGTAGTATGTAACAACATGCAACTAGTTGTTCTGCGACTATCTAGTCCTAACCAGAATTAGTCCAACTAGCTAGCATAAATCCGTCCAACCCTTTAGCACAGATTGAAAACACAGTCTTTGTTACAACTTCATCTTTTTCTTCCTTATGTGGTTACCTCAGGTACCTATTATCCTTTTGGTTCCAATTTTTGATAATTAATTCTCAATGAGAAGTTATGGCAGTAACTACTTGACCATAACTATCTACCCAACTGACATGTGAGACATAATTGGAATTATTTCCAAGATGTCACCACTTCTGCACAACTTAATGACATAATTTATTAATCAAACAAAAAATTAAAGATTCCAGTTTGTCATCTGACAGTGGAGGTTTCCTTGAGCTGGGTCAAGGTAACTACCTACCTGACTGGCACTGCCCAGGGTTCATAAACGTTGTTCAATATAGGGTTTCAGTATGCTTCTCTGTCTAAGGGTTGCAGTCATTGCCATGGTAATTTTCCACCCTTTCCTACTGAAACTACTTCAGGTAGTCTAGAATGGCGGAGTTTAAAGATGTAGCTTAGGAATTTGAAGGTTCCTTCTTGTTGTTGCCTGATAACTTAAGGAATTTCCTTTTCTCATCTGGATTCAGATTTTCTGATGTGTAACAAAGTCAAATAGTGGCTTGGTTCTAGATGTCATGCGTAGAAGGCGATCTGATGGTTCCAGCGGAACAAAGCCAATTTTAGGTAACCCTCGATACCCTTCTCTAGAAATTATACAGTTATGTTCAATTTTCCCCTTGATATCCCATGTTATCTACAGAAATTTGTCAATTATATGTATTTATGGTTTTATTACAGTTCAAGGAACCCCCTTCTAACACCTTCTTATGATTTGTGCAGGTATTCCACTTTCTTACTCCATTTATGACCATCAAATTACTAGGAAATATGCTAAGGGTTGCTCTACTTCTGTGTTTTCTAGGTATTTTCAAACCTTCTACCAAGAGGCTCATCGTGATATGATAAGAAAGGATTTTTATTTTGTTAAAAACAATGCCAAAGTGGTCATTCAAGCTTGAGATATTTATTTGAGTTCCAGCTTAGATGTTGCATCAAATCTGTTAGACTTCGAGTTTCTTAGTCTTGTGGCCTACTACATAATTTTGTTTGTTACATTGCATTTTCACAAGCCAGTTAATGTATAATAATGGGAGAAAATCGTGTATGGGTCAAACCCTCTTTTCATATGATTTTTGTCGGTCATTTAACCTTATGGCTTGTAATATATTTACAGTAAAATTTATAATTGTTAACAGTGCTATGATGGTAGCTATTTGTAGAAAGACTGTAAAAGAAGGTCGATTTTGACTATACTTTGACGATGTTAATTAATGTTACAGCTATTATTATCTTATACTTCTTGCAGATGTAAATTATTCATGTAGTTCTAGGTTTGATAGAGAATAGATTTTGATTAATGTAGGTTAATATGTTATGTACCCTTACTTTCGATTATAATTGCATGTTGCCTACAATACTTATTTTTCTGAATGTTTACTTTCAACTACATTCTTTGTCTAATATACGAGACAATGGAACTACCATCTAGCTAGGCCGCTATCCAGGCTAGGCTAGAAGGCTAATGCAATTATCTGTTGGTTTTCTATCTAAGCTCCTTATAAATAATCTTGTAACACTTACCATTATTTTAGTTTTCTACTTCTTTTTTTTAATTAACTAGGATAACTTATTTCTTTTCTTGAGTCATTATCAAATTCTATTGTTCAACTGGTTCCATATGGAATAGTAATTGGTTTGTTCTTACTGATCATTAATAAGAGTTACAAAACAGGACTCAAGTCGTGCAAATTTGCATACAGAATATTCATACTTATGTATTACTATTCCATTAACTTTTGTATAACACTCTTTTTGTATATATCTTCTTTATCGCTTACACAACTCAGCCATATAGTACTTATCTTTTGCCTCACTAGTATGCACAAGTATCCACTCCACCTTCCAGAGAGCAATGTCGTTTCCTCCCAACCACGAGATCAGTCACAGATTGAATCTCCCCTTGTGCTCTTCTCACAAGCAGGGTAGTCTGTAACAACATGCAGCTAGTTCTTCTATGACTATCTAGTCCTAACCAAACTTAGTCCATCTAGCTTGCATAAATCTGTCTGACCCTTCAACAGGGATTGAAAACACAGTGTTTGTTACAGCTTCGTCTTTTTCTACCTTGTTTGGTTACCTCAGGTACCTATTACCCTTTTGTTTCCCATCTTTTAAAAATTAATTCTCAAGGACAATCTATTGCAGTAACCGCCAGACCATAACTATCTACCCAATTGACAAGTGAGACACAATTGGCATTCTTTCCAAGATTTCGCCACTTATGCACAACTTAATGACATAATTTATTAATCAAACAAAAATTTAAAGTTTCCAGTTTGTCATCGGACCTTCCCTAAACCTAAGTAATAGTATCATGTCTTTTATTATGGATAATTAATATTTACAAATTACTAAGAAATGTCACATCTCTACCCCCTTAGATTAAAGATTGTCCTGATGTTGGACACTGTCAAACAAACCCGGATATGCTTCCTTCATAATTTTTTCATCTTCCCAACTAGCCTCTTTTGGGTTAAAGTGTTTCAATTACACTTTAACTTGGATGATAACTCGCTTCCACAGTGTTACTTCTCTCTAATTGATATGTGTAGGGGCTCGACCATGAATTTGTCGTCTGTCTCGACCAACATAGATAGTCATCGAGAAATCTATCAATTCCTCCTCCATCTTTAAAAAATAATAGTAAATAAAAAAATAAATTTAATGTACTTATTGTTACATATGTTCCTTGTATATCTTGCCAACTAATTATATGGTGGGGATCATACATGTATTTTTTTAACATATAAACATGAAAGACATTATGCACGTGTATATAGCTAGGTAAGGCTAGTTGATACGCTACAGGCCCGATTCGAGCCAAATTTTTAAAAGGACCATAGAACTAGGGTGCTAACTTGGCACAAACTCCCCATTGCAAAGTAATTTTCTTGGGCTTCACTCATACATATATGTGGTCCCCGATCTGAAATTCTTGGAAACTTTCTTTCTTATCAACATAAATTTTCTCCCTATCTTGAGCAGCCTTCAATTTCATCCTTACTTTCTTTACTACATTCTCCATTTCTTTAAACATATCGGGACCTAGCATTAATTTATCTTCAGGGCCTCCCTAATTCAAAGGTGTTCTGCACTGCGACCATATAAAACTTCGAATGGGCTCATCCACAAGGATGCATGATAGCTTTTATTGTAAGCGAACTCCACCAAATGTATGTAGTCTTCACACTTAAGCAGTTGTTGCATCACATACATTCTTAACATATCTTCAATTATTTGGTTTACTCACTCTGTTTTCCCATCCGTATGAGGATCGTATGTCATGCTAAAATGTATCTAAGTGCCTAAACCTTCAAACAATGCTTTCCAGAATGCAGATGTAAATTTTACGTCTCTATCTGAAATTATTGTCTTTTGTATTCCATGCAGTCTAAATATATCTTTCATAAATATGATAGTAATTTGAACAATATTAAAGGTAGATTGTATTGGAATAAAATGGGAAAATTTACTCAATTTATCTACTACTACCATTATCGAGTCATTTTTCTTCTTGGTATTACGTAAGAATCTAATAAAGTCAATTGAAATGATCTCCCACTTTCATTCTGGAATAGACAATGGGTGGAGCAATCCAGCAGGATGTTGGTGCTCTGTTTTTACCTGCTGGCATTCCAAACAACGAGCTAAATAATCTACCACTTATTTTTTCATACATGGCCAAAAGTACCCTTTTCTTAATCCAGTGATTAGTTTCTAATAGCCAGGGTGAGTTGCATAAGGAATTATGTGGTATTCATCTAGAATTAATTGCTTGATACTTTGTTGATTAGGAAAATAATGTTTGCCTAGATAAATCAACATTTTTTTCCTTATTTATCTCATATCATAATTTTTGTTCACTATTGTTTGGACTTTGGGCATGCTACCATAAAAAATTGTGTTTAGGATCTCTTTGAGCAGCTTCTTTAATATGCTCCTTGAAAGCAGTTTTAACTTCACTGAATGAAATATCTGGGACACAGTTTAGCTTCCACTTAATCCATCTACTACCCAATTTTCTTTTCCTTTTAAATATTTAATTTCAAAATCAAAGTCACTCATAAAGGAAACCCGACATGCATTTAAATCATTCAAAGTAGGTTGTTTAAAATAGTTAGTTAAAATTATGATGACTTGTCATCAGTAAAAATTTATTTCCTAATAAATAATGTTGCCACGTTTTTAATGCATGGATTACTGCAGTTAGTTCCACATCATAGGTCGAGTATTTTTTCTCATGCTCCTTTATATTCTAAGATTCATATTGTATAGCTCTACACTCTTTCATTAGTACTTCCCCTACTCCATCTTTACAAGCATTGTTGCATACAACATATTCCTTGTTTGGGTCTGCAATGCTTAAAATAGGGGCAGTAGTAAAAACGTGTTTCAATCGGTCAAAATTGTATTAACACTTGAATGTCCACTTGAGTATTCTTCCTTTTTTCTGCAAGGAGGTAATGGGATATGCTACTTTGGAAAATCATTGAACAAACCTTCTATAGTATCCATCCACTCCCATAAATGACCTTATATAAGCCACATTTTTCGGAATTGGCCATTCCATTATGGTTTTTATTTTTTCTGGGTCGAAAACAATTCCATTCTTAGTTATGACATGCCCTAAGTACTAAATTTTTTCTTTAAATAAATCATACATGTTATATTTTGCATACATATGGTGTTCCCTTAATGTCTGCAAAGCGATCCACAAATGTTCCTTGTGCTCTTCCATGTTTCAGGAATATACCAGTATATCATCAATAAAAATAAATACAAACTTATCTAAATATTGATGAAAAATAGTGTTCATAAGACACATAAAACTTGTTGGGGCATTAGTCATCCCAAACAGCAAGACAACAAATTCATAGTTCCCGTAACGATTCCTAAAGGTTGCTTTATATACATATTCTTCTTTTATTATTATTTGATGGTAACTTGAACGAAGGTCAATCTTAGAAAATATAGTATCCCCCTTTACGTGATCAATCAACTCATGAATATGGGGTAAAGGGTACTTATTCTTAACAGTCAATTTATTTAACTTTTGATAATCAATACACAATTGCAAAGTTCCATCCTTATTCTTCACGAAATGTACAGGAGCTCCCAAAGGTGACACACTTGGGTGAATGTTCTTTTCATCTAATAATTCTTGTAATTGCATTTTAAGTTTTGTTAATTCTAGCATACTCATCCGATAAGGTTCTCGGGATACTGGAACAGCCCCAAGAACTAGTTCAATTGTAAAATCTATATCTCGACTTAGGGTCAATCCAGGAATATCTTCAGGAAAAACATCAAGAAAATTTTGTACAATAGGTATATTTTCCAAGGTGGCAGTTTTCTCTTTTGAATTGGTATATCCTACTTGCACCGCTTAAATATGATACCCTTTCTGAATGCATTTTGCCAACTGGGAAGCAGTTATCAATCTTAATTTTAGGGCTCTTTTCACTCCTTGAATTTACCATCTTATTCATTTTTTATTTACAGAATTAATAGTTTTATCTTTACAATTGATGAGGGGCCAATGTCTTTCAAGCCAATCCATACATATTAGTACATCATAAGATCCTAAAGGTAGGACATTCAAATCTACAACAATCGATTATCTCGCGAGCTCCATGGGGCAGTTATTGACCTTAGCTATCACCATTCTCTTAGCCCTCATGGCCAGTTGCACCAACCATGGATTCTTAAATTTAATCATTTGCAAACAACAATTTTCTACTACTTTTGGGCTTATATAACTCAAACTATCTCTTGGATCAATCAAAATAGACACAGTTTGGTTAAAAATCTTACCTTCAAAGTCTACCATAGTGGGTTGGTACTCAACGTGGTGATCTTCTAGAGTAGTGTTAATTCTAGGTAAACTCCTTACCACTTCTCCTACATTGTATGCTTCTTGAATTTGTGCCACATGTTTGGTCCCCTTATGATGAGGACAATTCTTAACATAAGGCAGTCCCCCACATCCCCAACACTGCACTAGAGGTCTTGTCATTGGTTCCATTCCAATTTTATCTCATTGTTCATTGTGTTTTAGTTCATTTGCCAATTTGAATCTTTGCTGGATTTTATTATCATTTTGGTTTTGTGGATTTTTGCAAGACCCTTTAGGATTTGTAGACTTATTTCCTTTAGCACCTTGTGAAAACTTAGATCTCTTCTTCTAATTCCACCTTTTTCCTTCATCTCCTTTCTATTTATTCTGTTGATAACATATACACATCTTCCTTATCATTTCGTCCATATTTTTTGGATTATCAAACTCTAAACACTCCTTCATGAATGTAGACAGACTGCTAATAAATCGTTGGACCTTTGCCTTTTCCTCACGTATATAAGGAACATATCATAGCAAATATGTAAATTTTGTTATCAATTCATACATGGCCAATTTACCTCGCCAAAGGTCATTAAATTCCTTCTCTTTTTCATCATAAAATCTTTCACTTAGGTACTTGTCCTTAAAATGTTCCTGAAATTTTTCCCAAGTCACATTTTGCTCATTGATTCCACATATTATTTTCACAGCTTCCCACCATAAGGTGGTTTTTCCATGTCGTTGACAAATTTCTAGTCAAGCCTTTAGATTATGATCATACTGGTACAATTGGAAGCATTTTTTCATATTAATAAGTCAAGCTTCAGTGGCCTCCTCCTGTTTGCCATCAAAGGTTAGAGGCTTAATTTTTTTTAATTCTCCCTACAACTCATCCTTCTATCTTTTGTGCTTATTATGATCTGAAACATTATCTAATTCCTCTTCCTGATTTTCTTGGTCACCTTGCATTTCCGTTTTTTCATCCCTTATCTCTTTATTTCCCATCATATTTTCTTGCTCTGGACTAGGAATGGGTTGTCGTTGGTTTTGCCTGCGAGAAAAACTTTTCATAATTTTTTTTTGTTCTTGCATCAAACTTTCATTTTTAGCTCGTAATCTGGCCATTTCATTCAACTCTTGAACTATCTCTAGTATAGCAACATTAGTGGTCCATGATTCTTCTCCCAAATGCACCCACATTTCCGGATTAGTTTCTGGAAAGGGCGTTGAAACTGCTCCCATCACAAGTCTTACTAGTGTGAATCCTGCTCTCCTCATATTGCCTCCTCCGCATGCCCTCTCTAGGAACATCACAATTGTTATTATTTTATTACTAACCCAAAGGTCACATCTTTGCAACCTGGCTCTCATACCACTTGTCACATCTCCATGTGAAAACTCATTACTCAACATAAAAGAAAAAAAATAAAGAATTAATTTTCCATTACCTAACCCAATACCATTATAAGTTTTCAGGTTTGATAATGCTTGAGATATATTAGCTTGTAGATTTCATAAGCTATTAAGTATTGTTGAAATGTTATAACATACAACGTTATGTACCTATGTTCAACGTAGGATTACGTGATTGATATCGTTTAATTGATAACATTACACAAGTGCACTTATATGTGTGTGTGTGTGTGTGTCTCTATATATGTATGTATGTATGTATGTATGTATGTATGTATGAGACATGGACAGGTGTAAGAATTAGAGCATCTTCTTCAGAATTTTCTAGTACATGCGTTTACTAGAGATTAATGTAAGTGAGGTGGATTGGTGGGTCATTCAAGAACACACACACACATGTGTGTGTGTGTGTGTGTGTGTTCTTGAATGACCCACCAATCCACCTCAGTTACATTAATCTCCAGTAAATGCATGTAATGGAAACTTCTAGAGAACATGCTCTAACTATTACACCTATCCATGTCTCGGGAGCTGGATCTCATCAACGATCTAGGATGTAGATGCTCATCTGACAGTGGAGGTTTCCTTGAGCTGGGTCATGGTAACTACCCACCCAACTCATGTTGCCTGGATTTCATTCACCTTATTCACTATAGGGTTTCAGGATGCTTCTCTCTCTCAGGGTTTTAGTTGTTGCCATTGCAATTTTCCACCCTTTCCTACTGAAACTACTTCAGGTAGTCTAGAATTGTGGAGTGTAAAGATGTAGCTTAGGAATTTGAAGGTTCCTCATTGTTCTTGTGTGATAACTTAAAGAAATTTATTTTCTCATTTGGGTTCCTATTTGATGATGTGCAAGAAGTTCGAATAATGGCTTAGTTCTAGATTTCATGCATAAAAGATACCTTGATGGTTCTAGTTGAAGGATGTCGGTTTCAGGTAACCCTCGCTACCCTTCTTTGGGAATTCTACAGTTATGTTCAAATTTCCCATTGATACCCCATGTTATCTACATAAATTGTCAATTATATGTATTTACGGTTTTCTTACAATTCACGGAACCCCCTTCTAATGCTTTCTTATGATCTGTGTAGGTATTCCACTTTCTTACTCCAGTTATGACCATCAAATTACTAAAAAATATGTTAAGGATTGTTCTGTTCTAGGTTTTCCAGGTCTTTTCAAACCTTCTACTAGGAGGCTCATCGTGATATGATGAGAGAGTATTTTTATTTTATTAAAAACAATTCCAAAGCGACCATTTGAGCCTATTATATTTTTTCGAGTTCCATCTTAGACTTTCGCATCAAATTTGTTAGATTTCGGGTTTCTTAGTCTTGTAGCCTACTATATAATTTTGTTTATTACCTTGCATTTTCACAGCAAGTTAGTGTATAATAATGGGAGAAAAATTTATACGGGTTAAACCCTCTTTTCATATTATTTGTGTCAATCATTTAACCTTACGGCTTGTAATATGTTTATAGTACAATTTATAGTTGTTAACAGTGCTACGATGGTAGCTATTTGTAGAAAGATTGTAAAAGAAGGTTGATTTTGATTGTACTTTGTCGAGGTTAATTAATGTTACAATTATTGTTATCTTATACTTCTTGTAGATGTATATTATTCCTTGACAGTCTCGTATATTTTTAGTTTCTTTCTATTCTTTTGGGTTCAACAAAGAATAAATTTTGATTAATGTGGGTTAATATGTTATGTACCCTTACTTTTGATTACAATTGTACGTTGCCTTCAATACTTATTTTTCTAAAGGGTTATTTTCAACTATATTCTCGACCTGATATACGAGACAATGGGATTGTCTTCCGACTAGGCCGCTATCCAGGCTAGGTCAGAAGACTAATCCAATTCTCGGTTGGTTTTCTATCTAAGTTCCTTGTAAATAATATTGTAACCCGTACCATTATTTTAGTATGCTACTTAGTTTTTTAATTAACCAGGATAACTTATTTCTTTTCTTAAGTCATTATCAAATTTTATTGTTCATCTGGTTCCATATGGAATAGTAATTGGTTTGTTCTTACTCATCATTAATAACAGTTACGAAACAGGACTCAGGTCCTATAGATTTGCATACAGAATATTCACACTTATGTATTTTTATTCCACTAAATTTTGTATAGCACTATTTCTATATATATATATCTTCTTTAGTAGTTACACAACTGAGTAATATAGTACTTATCTTTTGCCTCACTAGTCTGCACAACTCTCCACTCCACCTTCCATAAAGCAATGTCGCAAACTGAATCCCCACCCCCCCCATGCTCTTCTCACAAGCAAGGTAGTCTGTAACATCATGCAACTAGTTCTTCTATGGATATCTGGTCCTAACCAGACTTAGTCCAGCTAAATTTCATAAATATATCTAACCCTTCAGCACGAATTTAAAACACAGTCTTTGTTACAGGTTCATCTTTTTCTCCCTTGTCTCATTACTTCATGTACCTATTACTCTTTTGGTTCCCATCTTTTGAGAATTAATTCTCAAGCAAAAGCTATGGCAGTAACTGCCTAACCATAATTGTCTACCCAACTAACATGTGAGACATAATTGGCATTCTTTCCAAGATGTCATCACTTCTACACAACTTAGTGACATAATTTATTAATCAAACAAAAATTTAAAGATTCTGGATAATCATATGACCTTCCCTGAAGCTCAGGAATAGTATCATGTCTTTTACTGTGGTAATTAATATTTACAAATTACCCGGAGATGTCGCACCTAGGGTTGTGGCTTCTTGGTCAGCGAATGTACTGCTAAGGTTTTCATGCCGCTATGTAGGTCATAGGTTAAAACCTTTTCTTTCCCATGCGTTGTGCTTGAGGGAGGTGCAGTTGCACCTAGAGGTCATAGTGGAAGCCATTTGGGATTGATGTCGTGTCATGCAAGTGTGAGAGCTAGCGTGTTACACACACACACACACACACACACACACACAGATATATATATATCAAATAAGTTGATAAATGTTTTGAATAAAAATGTGTGGAGAAAAAAAGCGTTTGTATAGGAAGATTAGTAATAGTAATAATAATTGGTTCAGTTTCCATAGTTAAAGCACATTTTATTTTGAGATATCACTCGTTCATTTCTATCCATGGTTGATCAAACTAGAAGTGATTACTTTGGGTGGAGCTTCTTGCATAAATATTCCATGGACATAGTGGTCACCTAGTATATAAATATTCTATGGAAATAGTGGTCACATATCTTTGAGGTTTGTGAACCACTTAGATTTAATGCTAACATCCTATATTTGGTAAGTTGGTTTTTGAGTTGTTGGTGATGGTTGAGAAATTATCTAAACCTCTCCCCTTAAATTATGAATAATTTAGATGTGAGAAACTCTATATTATATAGGAATGACTAAATGTAATTTGTGTGTGTGTGTGCATACATACCATTGTTTGAAATATATTCTATTTTCAACCATTATTTCATGGTATTAGAGCCTAAATCGAGAGGCTTTAAACCTATGTAGTGTGGTGAGTGATCATAGAATATTTTATCTCTATTTATTTCTTCAGCGTTAGTGTCTACGTTGACGAAAGTTGTGGATTTTATTTACTAGGAAGTCTATGTGTTGGCATATTTTGAGCTGATTTGTTGAATATTTGATGGATGGTGTGGTCTAATGTCGTGCAGTGAGATGAGTGTTGTCAAGCCTCTATTCAAGCTTTGTTTATCTTGTGAGTGTAGCAGTGGATTCGTTTGAGAATCCGACATCACTGTAACACACAGTTTGACATCAACGTGGCATGGATCAAACAAATGATTTTTCTATGGAGTTCTAATCATTTTCGATTAATTTAATAGTCATATTCTTTGAATTACATGACTACAACCCTTATTAAATTGAATATGGTTTGGTTTTACGTATACAATATTGTTATCTATTATTTATCGAATGATCCTGTGATGTTGACAAAGGAACTCGTAATAGCAGTGGTTGGACTCAATTAAATAGCAACTAAATTCTTAGTTGAATCGTTATCTATTCAAACCTCTCCTTTTAATTGAGTAAGAAGAGTTTACCTTCTCTTCTATCCATCTTGAGGCTCCAAAGTATTTTTTGTCACCTCTCTGCAGATCGCTGAGTTTTGTGATAGTCCATTTTTCTTTGATCATGGAAGACTAGGTTTGTTTAAGTATTTTTATGCTAGATGTGTGACTTATTTGTTGTTAGAGGAGAAGTTAGTTGCACAA
>APFE031293510.1:0-12507 GCA_000404065.3 Pinus taeda
AGAGATGGGAGGAGTAGATAAGACCATCCACTTGATTCATGGGATTGCCCTTATCATTAGGAAGCTTCCATGAGAGGTGGAGAACTACTTCCCTCCTTGGGAGATACGAAGCCCAACTGAACCAACTAGAACTGGAATTAGTTCATGGATAAGGTGGAAGGAACCTTCAGAAGTTTGATGGTTAAAAACTTTACCCAACTGGGTTGGCGCTAGTGCGACTCTGAGACAGAGCGCCAGCTGGCGCACCCTCTTTGGAGGATTTACCCCATTGGTGCGAGTAATACACTGTGGAACAGCGCCAATGGAGAAGGCGCTATATTTTTGGGTATTTTGAAGAAGGTGTCTTCAGGGCACATGGAGTACATACTTTAAGGGATACAAAGCAGGTGTTTGCAAGTCATGTCACTTCTCACAGGTCCCGGAATAGGTCCTCCAATGTACGGGAGAAGGGGTAACAGGGACGGTGACAAAATACTGTGTAACATTGCTCATATGACACTTACCTCTCTAAATTTGCGCAAGGATGAGTAAGAAATCAATGAAATCTCCAAGTGGAACCAAGAAATATCAGTGAAATGACACTAATAAAAAACCCAGAAGCTGACTCACCCCTCTGCAAATATCTATAAATGGATCCCTCATCTGAGATCGCAATGCACTGAACACAGCATTCAGGAAGATTGATTAAATGTCGATTTATGTACTACTCCCTTTGGTGGCTTTAATCCAAGTATTCAATGATCTTAAGTACTTACCTCGTGGTCCCTTGAAGAAACTTTGCTCTGCCTTTCTATAGCTAATTGAGGTATCAACTGCAAATCCAGTAACAAATCCTCCCAAAATTCGATCAAGCCAATGATCGACAACCCGCACTATCTTGTTTTTAGATGCCTCTAGTCATCGCACCAATTTTTTAGTACACACTATAGGATCATCGAGTTTCCACCTTCCTTAATATTTCATGTACCTCTATATAAAGATACATATTCAACCAATTGTCCTTTTACAAGCATGGATTCCTATTTTCTTGAGCTGCAAACTCATGAAACTTCTGATCTAACCAATTTTCAATCTCTTTCTTATTTAGATTCCTATGATGTGAAATCACACATCTCTTATGCAAATCTCAGTCTTGGCAATGGAACCATTTGTTGGCTTAGGGGTTGTTACAGATCCATTTGGGTACATCAATCCCACCATCTAGATCAGTGTTTTAGGGCCAGTAAAATCCTAATTTCAGTTGCTAAATGCCCTAAATAGGTCACCCCTTTGAATGCCTCCTTCCTAGATTGTTTCATGACTTAAAGACATCCAAAAATAGCCTCTAGAGGGACCAGCACATGTAGCCATTGTAAGGGTGCGCTACAGAGAAGTTAAGTCCATGCCAAGGTGCTCTATAGAGCACTTAGGCTTCCTTTCACCTTTGCTGGGTGAGATTGAGTGAAATTCACATAGGTTTTGGGGAATTGTTGGGTAGAAGATCCCCTGCGTAATGATTTTGGGGCTGAAAGCCCACAATTTTAGGTAATAGTATGGTAAAGGCTCTACAAAGTGCGCGGAGCACGAATTGTAATGGGTCAAGTCAAAGGGTTGTTTGCCCGAAAATAAAGTGAAGTAATAAAAAGCCAGTCGACCTGCCCATGGTCCAGGGACCATGAGAATGTATAAAAAGAGCGAGGCTCTAAGGATAGAAGGCAAGTTTTTGGGTACTACTTGATTAGATCTGAAGGTAATGGATTATTCGTTATGAGTCTGTAAGTCTGAGTTGGGTTTGGTAGTAGTAAGAGTAGGCTCTACAGCTATGTGCGCGGATCCTTGCATCTGAGTGCGCAAGGTGGAATTGGATTGTACTGAACAAAAGATCAATAAAGATAAGTGTTTTCTAAATTATTGTGCATCTAGTTGCAGATATATATGTTTATTCTTATGTTATGATTTTATGCATGAATTTAAGATTTATGGTTGCGCGCGGCAGTTATACTGTTGAATGCTTGATTAAAGATCTTATGAATTAGATCAGATCTATAATAAACATAATAATAAGGAGTCTAGGAAGTGCCTCATCGTAGAACTATGCAAGGGCCAGACAATTGTGCAGAATAATGTGAGTGTGTTGATCAGTTCGTGACCCCTCCAGACTTCATCAGGACATCCCTAGGGTGTTGAAACCTGGTTCCAGCACCCTCCCATACTACCTTGGGTGAGACTTCAGTCTGCGCTCCATGGATTATTGCCAAAAGGGTTGATAGTGCGGGATTTGCTTGGCTAAAACACTTCCAAACCTGGGTCAGGCCCTAATAAGCCAACAAATGGTTCTGTTTCCACCACCAGGATATTCCTAAGGGATGTCTGATGTTAGAACACTGGAACCCTATGAATAAATAGATTTAAGACTGGTTCGATCAGAAGCTTCATGAGTTCATGGTACAGGAAAAAAAAACTCTACAAATATCTAAGAAGAGGTGGCTGGATTTCTACATATACACGGAAATCCATGAGATCTTGTTCACGTCCTTCTCATCAGAACTGTAAGAGTGGATCATTGTTAGAGATATATTTGGGCACTACAACCCCAATCACATATGTTGATAAACCAAGGGCTCTTAAACCCCTAAAAGTGTTGTTTCACACCCTAAAGGATCAGGGTCAACTAATTACATCATTTCCCAAAGGTTCCACCTAAAAAACCACTTAGAACTAGCCAAAACTAGACCATACAGATTGCTCCATGCTTAGGGTAAGATGCATACTGGCTGCTACACGAACCAGATGCGATGCATACTGAAAGAGCCTTTTGTAGGTGCGATGGGAAAGAGTAGACAAATGGCAAAGGCAGTTTGCTAGGTGGAAACCCAGAGAATCTTCTAGAAACTACTCATATGACACTTACCTCTCTAAATTCGCCCAAGGATGAGTAAGAGATCAATGAAATCTCCAAGTGGAACCAAGAAATATCAATGAAATGACACTAATAAAAAACCCAGAAGCTGACTCACCCCTCTGCAAATATCTATAAATGGATCCCTCATTTGAGATTGCAATGCACTGAACACAACATTCGGGAAGATTGATTAAATGTCGATTTATGTACTACTCCCTTTGGTGGCTTTAATCCAAGTATTCAATGACCTTAAGTACTTACCTCGCAGTCCCTTGAAGAAACTTTGCTCCACTTTTCTATAGCTAATTGAGGTATCAACTGCAAATCCAGTAACAAATCCTCCCAAAATTCGATCAAGCCAATGATCAACAACCCGCACTATCTTGTTTTCAGATGCCTCTAGTCATCGCACCAATTTTTGAGTACACACTATAGGAATATTGAGTTTCCACCTTCCTTAATTGTCTGCCAATTTAGCTAACCACTCATAATTCAATTGGGATAGTGCAAAAGAAGATTTCATGTACCTCTGTATAAAGATACATATTCAACCAATTGTCCTTCTACAAGCGTGGATTCCTGTTTTCTTGAGCTGCAAACTCGTGAAACTTCCAATCTAAACAATTTTCAATCTCTTTCTTATTCAGATTTCAATGATGTGACATCACACATCTCTTATGCAAATCTCGGTCTTGGCAATGGAACCATTTGTTGGCTTAGGGGTTGTTACAAATCCATTTGGGTACATCAATCCCACCATCTAGATCAGTGTTTTAGGGCCAGTAAAATCCTAATTTCAGTTGCTAAATGCCCTAAACAAGTCACCGCTTTGAATGCCTCCTTCCCAGATTGTTTCATGACTTAAATACATCCAAAAATAGCCTCTAGAGGGACCAGCACAGGTAGCCATTGTAAGGGTGTGCTGCAGAGAAGTTATGTCCATGCCAAGGTGATCTATAGAGCACTTAGGCTTCCTTTCACCTTCGCTGGGTGAGATTGAGTGAAATTCACATAGGTTTTGGGGAATTGTTGGGTAGAAGATCCCCTGTGTAATGGTTTTGGGGCTGAAAGCCCACAATTTTAGGTAATAGTATGGTAAAGGCTCTACAAAGTGCGCGGAGCACGAATTGTAAGGGGTCAAGTCAAAGGGTTGCTCGCCCAAAAATAATGTAACGTAATAGAAAGCGAGTCAGCCTACCCATGGTCTAGGGACCATGAGAATGTATAAAAAGAGCGAGGCTCTAAGGGTAGAAGGCTGGTTTTTGGGTACTACTTGATTATATCTGAAGGTAATGGGTTATTCGTTATGAGTCTATAAGTCTGAGTTGGGTTCGGTAGTAGTAAGAGTAGGCCCTGCAGCTATGTGCACGGATCCTTGCATCTGAGTGCGCAAGGTGGAATTGGATTGTACTGAACAAAAGATCAATAAAGATAAGTGTTTTCTAAATTATTGTGCATCTAGTTGCAGATATATATGTTTATTCTTATGTTATGATTTTATGCATGAACTTAAGATTTATGGTTGCACGCGGCGGTTATACTATTGAATGCTTGATTAAAGACCTTATGAATTAGATCAGATCTATAATAAACGTAATAATAAGGAATCTAGGAAGTACCTCATCGCAAAACTATGCAAGGGCCAGACAGTTGTGCAGAATAGCGTGAGTGTGTAGATCAGTTCGTGACCCCTCCAGACTTCATCAAGACATCCCTAGGGTGTGGAAACCTGGTTCCAGCACCCTCCCATACTACCTTGGGTGAGACTTCAATCTGCGCTCCGTGGATTGTTGCCAAAAGGGTCGATAGTGCGGGATTTACTTGGCTAAAACACTTCCAAACCTGGGTCAGGCCCTAATAAGCCAACAAATGGTTTTGTTGCCACGAACAGGATATTCCTAAGGGATGTCTGATGTCAGAACACTGGAACCCTATGAATAAAGAGATTGAAGACTGGTTGGATCAGAAGCTTCATGAGTTCATGGTACAGGAAAAGAAAACTCCGCAAATATCTAAGAAGAGGTGGTTGGATTTCTACATATACACGGAAATCCACGAGATCTTCTTCACGTCCTTCTCATTAGAACTGTAAGAGTGGATCATTATTATAGATATATTTGGGAACTACAACCCCAATCACATATGTTGATAAACCAAGGGCTCTTAAACCCCTAAAAGTGTTGTTTCACACCCTAAAGGATCATGGTCAACTGATTACATCATTTCCCAGAGGTTCCACCTAAAAAACCACTTAGAACTTGCCAAAACTAGACCATAAAGATTGCTCCATGCTTAGGGTAGGATGCATACTGGCTGCTACACTGGCCAGGTGCAATGCATACTGAAAGAGCCTTTTGTAGGGTGTGATGGGAAAGAGTAAACAAATGGCAAAGGTAGTTTGCTAGGTGGAAACCCAAAGAATCTTCTAGAAACTGCTCATATGACACTTGCCTCTCTAAATTTACCCAAGGATGAGTAAGAGATCAATGAAATCTCCAAGTGGAACCAAGAAATATCAATGAAATGACACTAATAAAAAACCTAGAAGCTGATTCACCCCTCTGCAAATATCTATAAATGGATCCCTCATCTGAGATTGCAATGCACTGAACACAGCATTCGGGAAGATTGATTGCCATACATAAAGTCCTTGGTAATTTCTATTTAATTTACCACCAAGGTGTATATTGCAGTTTTGCGATTGGTTTGGTAATCCCTCTATCTAGATTTCCAGAGTAGTCACTTTCATTCCTTTTCAACTCCCTAAAAGAAAAGGTAGATCTGAGCACTTGTCACTTCAGGCTCATTAAAAATCAAAGGCGACTAGAGTCACCTTTAGCTTTTTCTCGACTCCTAAAAATCCAAAAAGAAATTTGTGTCAAAGCATCATAAAATTTATTTAATTCAGAGTAACATTTTCCCCTTTTAAATTTTGAGTTAATCAAGTAATCAGCAATCGTGGAAGAAAGTCAATCAGAACCCCATCGTTCGCAGAGACTAGCGAGTCAATCGTCTTTGACTCCACAAAACAAAACCATTTCGGGAAAAATGGTCTCATTTAACTGGGTCGAATTCTCCTGGTCTATTTGAAACTTGTGTTTCAACATCATCAGGGACTCTAGTTACTCCAATTATTTCTGGTACTCCTTCCTTTACAGAAGAAGTTCCGCAGTTACAAGAGGACATTAGAACTGATCCTAGTGTAACAATAAACACTTCTATCCCTGAACCAGCTCCATCTAGGGTTGATTCAGAAGGTGTCACCCCTCCTGTGTCTATTACTACAGAAGCTATACCTTCTTCAGCTCCAGAAATGTTTTACGGACTTGACGGTCTACCTCTTCCACCTGGACTGATTGCTATAGAAGAGATTGTAGAGGATCTTCCATCCAGTACCCCATTTCATTTTGGAATTGGGATCCACCTATATCCTTCTACTACATAAATTAGTTCTTTTAATCATCCTTCATCACAAGTTCCTATCGAATCACTAGGACATATTTTGGATAGACTAAATATGTTTGAACAACCATCAACATCTAGGACTGTGTCATCTGATACAGTAGTAGCGGAGCCTCCTACTGCTACTCCGACAATGTTCACTGGTATACCATCTATCCCAACTAGTTCTCAACCACTAGATGGAGTCCATCCAGGGACTATTTCAACAACATGGTCTGTTCCTATTTGTTCATCTGGAATATTATCTGGAATTTCTTACATTGAAACTCAGCAAATTGACCCTTCACATCAGTATTAATTTGGGCAGTCCAGTCTCCAAAGCCCAATTTATCTTTTGAACAATGGATTACCACCATATGGGGGGCAATATGCCTTTTCACTGTTCCCTCTAGGAGAACAACCATATGAGAGTTCACAACAAAATTTGGGTCAAACTGGAATTGCATCCAGTGGTTGGGTACCAACACTGTCTCAACAACCAAGGGTTTTATATTCAATGCAACCAAGTCAACCTGTGTCAAACATTCCCATTACACCTGCTATTGTGACTATGTCGCAAGTACAAGCATTGCTTGTGGTATGTCAACCTCAAGTTTCTCAAGTCGTAATACAACAGCCTCTTGTCTCTGCGACTCAATCACAACATCAGATTAGTGACTCCTTAATTGGAGCTACTCAGGCTCAAACAGGTACTATCACCCCTCATCTTGGTCAAACATCCAGTATTGGACATCAGCGAATGGTCCGACAATCATGGTTGGTACAATATAAACAACCACAACTCCAGCAAGCTTACCGAGGACCTGAGCAACAAGGCGCTTTAGGCAATGGGCAACCGCATTTTCAAAGCGGTTATCAACAACCATATTATAATGGTTATGCCCATAAACCTTATCAAAATTACCAAAATCAGATACATTATGTTGGTATGCAAAGACCTACTGCTCAAGCAGGCCTATCTTATCCTGGGTATGCTTCGCCAAACCTGAATCAACAGTTTCCCTTTGTAGCAACTCTGGAATTACTAGATTTGAACCAGTTAATGAATGATCCAATTGATTAAGCCCCTTCGTGTCCAGCGATTCCTCATAAACTTCCATAAGATATTCCTAAATTCAATGGAAATATAGGTGAATATCCATCGAATCACGTAATGGCCTTTCATTTGTGGTGTTCATCCAACACCCTCAACGATGATTTGATTAGGCTTCGCCTTTCTCAGCGAACGCTAACTGGTCCAAAAGTGAAATGGTACATCGAATTAACTAGAGCTTCATTTGATAACTTCAGCACCCTTGCCACTACCTTTTTAAACCACTTTCAGTTACCCATAAGGTATGAAACAGGAACAAAACTCCTTACCAATTTTAAATAGACAACAACCACTCATATATCTAATCATATCCATGAGTGGCGACGTCATTGTCGAATGGTAAAGACCTATGTTCCTGATCAACTTCTAGCTAAGTGGTTTATTAAGTTGTTATTACCTTCTATTATAGAAGATGTTCCCAAGGGAGGAGTCGTCACTGAAGAGCAAGTCATTGCTCATGCACAATATCTAGAATTGATCTATACTCAGTCTGGCACGCTCCGTGACAAAATTCTTGACGCCCCTAGGCCAGAATTTTCTATTCCTCCTCCTCCTAAATCAAACAGGGACTCTCATGTTGGCAATGATGTGATTGGCACCTCAAGTACACAAACTACAAAAGCTCCATCTAGTAAAGCCCTTGTAGTTTCTAGTAAAAAAGCAAATGACAAACTTCTTGCTTCGGAGGTTAATGTCATGTCATCCAACAAAGGCAAAGAACTGAAGCAACCAGGGGGCAAGAAGAAAGGGAAAAACAAAAAGAAGAAACAGGAAGATTTGACTCCTGAGAAGTCTTCTGGAAACCTTGTTGGGCGAAAGAAACCTAATCAGCCATGCTTCATATGTGATGAGGACCATTATATGAGACGTTTTCCACATCGAGTTGAGATCACGAAGTTTTGCAAGACTTCAAGTACCTCAGCGGTATTGACTGATCCGTTTCCAAAGCCAAAAACCAATCTAGTTAATATCGATCATGCTTCCCCATCCCAAGTTCTTATGTTGTCCATTTCAAAACAACAAAACGATGCTTTGATATCGATGAGGAATAAAGATTATGAGAATCTACAGATGTTGAATAACAAGGCTACATATCAACCTAGTAGTTCGATAACAACTTCGTCAGAAGTTGTGCCACCCATCATTCCTAAACTAAAAATAAAGTCACCAAAGGGAGTAGTACATAAATCGACATTTAATCCTTGTGCTGGAGCAGCACAAAATTATAATATAGTAGAGGATCTGGTTCAATCTCCATCTGCTATGTCGACACTTGAAGTACTGCAGAATTGCCCCTCCCAAAAGCAAGCTTTATTATCAGCAATAGGTGGGATTGACCCAATGGATTCCAATATTGTAGCCTTTAACCACAAAGAATATGAACCTCAGTTACCAGCACAACTCGCTTTCCTTATACAGGTAAAAGCCCTCAACAAAACTATTCATAGAACAATCATTGATGAGGGGGCATCTACCTATATTATATCAATGAGTTGCTGGAAAACTTTAGGCTCACCACCCTTGTCGCGATCATCAACGACATTAAAAGCATTCTATGGAAGAAGGGAGATTAAGTAACTTGAAAGTTGAACCGGGGGGCAAGACAGTAGAAATTTAAGTCAAAGCTATTGATGGAAACTTTGATTACAATATCCTACTGGGAAGGCCCTCGATTTATGCTATGGTTGCTATTGTGTCAACATATTTTAGAAAGATCACATTTCCCTTCTAAGGCAGAATTACAATAGTTGACCAACTAACTTTTTTCCCCAACAGTTCACAAGCTATGGGAAGAATTCCAATGATCCATGCAAGCTATCAATCACTTCAAATTGTTAGAGTAGGCCTCTTAAAAGACCTTGGCTTAATGGGTACTTTTCCCTCCCACCTTCGAGTAATTTGGCGGAAGTGGCCATGGTGGAAACCTGTAATATGGTATCTTCTACATCAACAAAGATTAAGAATATTTCCAAACATTTTGTTAGCATGGATCATCACCAGGTATTGCCTCCAAGCCCCATAGAAATTTGGTAGCAATCAATATTCTTAAACTGGGCAACAGACCCAAATCAACACTCATCAAGTGTTTGGATAGATAGGTCTCTAGAATATGGCACTTCTTCAGACCCTTGGTCATGTATACATTCTACAAAGAAAGGAATCATTCAGTCAATGATGATATGAGAGGCATCATGGGAAGATTACCACCATCGTTCCCATCTTCAAGATAACGATGAAGATTATTCCAACGGCCTTAATCATCCTTCAGTTTTTTATTTTCTATCAAATACTATAAATATGGTGGATTCTGAGTGAAACATGTCCAATATTGAAGAAACTATTGCCATAAATATCTCGACCAAACCTAATGTTGTAGAGAATATTCATGTTGGCAAATCTTGTTCTTCTTCAGAACTAGAAATATACTTCGCTCTCTTTCGTGAATTCAGAGATGTCTTTGCATGATCATATGAAGAAATGGCAGGCATTGACTCGAGCATCATTGACGTGAAATCAAGATGTATCCAGATGTCAAACCAATATGACAGAGGCTTCAACAGGTTCACTCGAAGAAAGCCACTGCCATTAAGGCAAAATTTGAAAAACTTTTACATGTTGGTTTCATTTACCCTTTTCCTCTAACTGATTGGGTATCGAATATTGTTCCTGTCATGAAAAAGTAAGGAATGATTAGAGTGTGTGGTGATTACAGGGATGTAAATCAAGCTTGTCCAAAGGACAACTAACCTACACCCTTCATCGACCAGATAATTGATGAATGTGCTGGATGCGGAATTTTTTCATTCATGGATGGAGTTTCCGGATACAATCAAATAAACATCTACCCACAGGACCAGTCGAAGACTGCATTTATATGTCCGTGGGGCACATTCGCGTACCATAAACTACCTTTCAGTTTAAAGAACGCAAGGGCAACTTTTCAGAGGGCAATGAACTATGCCATCCATGGCATTGAACACATCATTCAACCATATCTCGATGATCTACCAATTCATTCACGAAAGCAAACTAATCATCTGCAGCATTTGAGAGCTATATTTCTACGTTGCTTTCACTACAAGATACGACTCGATCCACACAAGTGTGTGTTTTGTGTCGATTCTAGTTGTTTACATGCTTTTGTAGTTTCTAAAGACGGGATGCGACTTGACCCATATAAAGTTCAGGTGATTATTGACATGCCTCCACCTTCAAATTTGCTTTAGATTTAGAAACTCCAAGGGAAAGAAAACTTTCTAAGGAGGTTCATTCCAAATTACACCGAACTTGCTAAAGGTCATATGCGTCTTTTGAAAAAAGAAGTGCCCTTCAACTGGGATTAGGTTGTGCAAGCTTCCTTTGATTCTTTAAAGGATTCCCTAATAAAAGCATCATTAATGTATGCTCCTGACTATCAAAAGGACTTTAACCTATATCTAGCTGCAGCAGATACAACCATCACAATGGTTTTAGTACAAGAAGACAAGGGAATTGAACATCCTGTCTATTATTTAAGTCGAAACTTAAATGATACAAAAAGCAAGTACTCCTATGTTGAAAATCTATCTCTAGTAGTTGTTCAAGCAGTACAGAGATTTTGACACTATATTCTCTTTTGCAAAACTACCATTTTGTCATATTGCAACCCTATGACTTACATTCTGTCACGTCAATTACTAGGGGGAAAATATTCAAAATGGATATCCATTTTGCAAGAGTTTGATCTAGAATTCACAAAATCCAAATCAAAGAAATCTCTAGTTTTCACGGAGTTACTATGCGACCTCCTATCGTCGTCCAACGATTCAAAAACTAAAGCAACAATCGTGGATGAATATCTGTTTTTGATATCGTCAAGCGATCTGTGGTATGGAGATATACTGATATATCTCCAAACCCAAACATATAGGCCTAATACCTCTCACTCTGAACAATGACGTACTCAATACTAAGCCAAAAACTACATGATCATCGGTGATACACTTTACCCTCATGGTATCGATACAGTTCTACGAAGGTGCCTCACGCATGAGGAGGCCAAGAAAGTCTTGAATGATTGTCATTTAGGTGCGTGTGGGGGCATCAATGTATTTACGCTACGGCACAAAAGATCTTACGAGTAGGTTACTTCTAGCCTACTATATTCAAAGATTGTGTAATCGTAGTCATAAGTTGCCACACTTGTTAGATCTTTGACTGCAAAACTAGATTACCACCCGCACCGCTGCATCTAGTAGTTGTTGTTGGGCCATTCACCAAATGGGGCATGGATTTCATGACATGTAACCCCACCTCGGCCGGGGGGCATGGGTATATCATAGTCACAGTCGACTATTTTACAAAGTGGTCCGAGGCGATGCCTACATTAAACATCGGTGGTGAAACGACTGCTCTTTTCTTTTTCAATCATGTAGTCTCTAGATTCGGTGTTCCATAGGCTATAGTCACAGATCATGGATCTTATTTTCGCAATCACATGATGGTCGAATTAGCTGCCAAATTAGGACTGTCCCACGATAGTTCTACTCCATATTATCTGCAGGCTAACGGACAAGTTGAGGCCATCAACAAAGTCCTCAAGCGCATGCTACAAAGGATGATTGGAGTCCACAAACAAAATTGGCACTTAATCCTGTACTTAGCCTTGTGGGCATATAGGACATTGGTGAGAAATGTTGGCCGGATAAATCAATATTGTTGACAAGGCCGATCTCCCTAGTATCAACAGATATCTAGCAACAAGCAGGACAAGCAAATCTACCTTCTCTAAATATATTGCGATTCATTAATAAAAACTAAAGAGGTTTTTTAGACCCTACCATAAGTTCAACGCTAGTTTGTGGCAGCCATACTCCAACAGCTCTGAAAGTGTTTCCTTTTAAGAACCTGTAATCACAAACAAGCACACATCAAATAACACCTGCATAGCTAATATAATAAATCATGTTCATCATGGTGATCAAGGAATCCATGAAATAAACCATAAAACACAGCTTATTGAGAAAAATAAACTTGATTGTATTAACTTTGAAATAGAAGAACTTTACAACTTTTGGTGCCTTGATGCTGT
>APFE031293515.1:2523-25331 GCA_000404065.3 Pinus taeda
GCGAAACCCCTCAGCAACAAAGGCGTCCCCTTGAAGCCAAAACAGCTCTGATACCAAATGTAGGTTTTAACCCCGTACATAAATTACCTGCATACGAATTCTAAATCACAAAAAAATAAATAATGCGAGAGCATAACACATAAAAATACATATGCACAAAGATTTTCCCTTGGATCCCAAAACCAGGACTACCAGCTTGATTTTTCATTATATTCCTTTCAATGTTACAATACATATTTATACATCCCGAAGCATCCAATACCATGGACTGAAAACATCGCGTTCAATACCATGGACCGAAAATGATCGCGTCCAAAAACATGTGTGAAAATCATGCACAAAACTATAGGTGGGTCTGCCCAACCTAACATAGGGTCCAAAACCAAAATTTTCTGGGGCGCTGCCCCGGACCCCATAAAGTGGGGTTACGGGTACCCCTCAAACCCCCTGTTAACTATGTGAAAAGAATATAACACAACCCAACAATTGGCTCAACTCGGCTTGCTCACGGCGGATCTGGGCTCCATTTCTCAAAACCCTGGGCGTGCCGATTTAAATCACCCTGATATTAACGTGCTTTAGGCCTATACGTTAACCTGCGCGAGTGTTCCGACCTAGCTAGGCAGCAATGACTACACCATTTGGAAAGAGATGCGGATGATTTCTCCTCTGTCCCCTTCTAGTCTGCTAAGGGAGGTCCAAATTGGCGCTCTATGGCCTTCATTTACAGGTATGGTTGACATTCAAGTATGGGGTGGAAGTTTGGGACCGGATCCCGTGCGGACAGAGGCTCCCCTGTTCAACATCTCGGCAGAGAAGGCATATATGCCCTGGACAACCCTCTCAGATTCAGAGTTGGACGGCTCAGATCTGACAAGAAATGCGACACCCCAGGTTGTCAGATCCAGTTTCCAAATCTTTGTAAAGACACCAAAAGGAAGCACAATTATGATCTGGACTTATGACAATGATAGGGTTTCATATCTGAAGAATAATATCGCCGATCAAACTGGCTACCCGGCTGAGGAACAACATCTGTTAAATGAGGGCAGATTGATGTAGGAATGCAGCACCATGCAACAATATATCATCAAGCTAGGCTCTACAATCATTCTCAATATGAGACTTCGAGGAGGAGCTGAAAACGCTGGAACTAGCTCGCAAAGTAAAGGGTCCTTTAAGGAAGAAGTGAAGGGCAAAGGGAAAAACCCCACAACTGTCCCTGAACCTCCGGGGTAGTACATTATAGATAAAATGCTAGAGAGCCCATCTATCTCCATCAAAATACCAGAGGTAAATAGTATATATTCAGATTTACAACAAAATGCAGTTATCTGTAGATTTAATGGCTTTTGGCCTAGAACCGATGCATTGTATCAATGGATCCACTCGGTTTGGACAAAAGTTGCCAAATCTACATATATCCTAAGGGGTTTTTTATAGTAAATTTGGACACTGAAGAAGAAAAGGAAACAGTACTCAACCAAGGGCCATGGTTCTGGGGCAGTGCTAGACTTTTTATTACCCCTTGGTTTCCTGAATTTCATGCCAACACCATGGTGGTATGAAGGATTCTAGTATGGGTTAGGATGCATAATCTTCCTTTACATTTCTGGCATTCAAAGGTTCTAATAGAAATTGGAAATACCTTGGGGAGAATGTTAAAGATAGATGGAGAGAGATATATAAAAATAATTTTTACCTTTTCCATAATATGTGTCGAGGTAGACCTCAGCCGAGGGCTACCTGAGAGCATTATCCTGAATTTCAATAATACACACTGGAAACAACCTTTGGACTATGAGAATACAACTTTCAGATGTCGGGGATGTCAACAAACAGGTCATTTTTACAATGCATGTCCATGCCTCAACAAGAGCAAGCAACACCAAAGGAAGCCGAAAGGATGGCAGAACATAGCTGCTGCATATAAGAAGACAACTACAACAAAGAAAGAAGAACAAAATACAACAAAGGATAAATATGAGGACAATAAAGTTAAGGAGATGAACGAGGAAAAGGAACAAGAGCTCTACCTCGAAATAAATGGTAATAAACGAAGCCACAGTCCTGAGGGACCAAATTCAGATAAGGAGCAACCAATGAGTACAATGGAAAACCAGCTTGCCGTTATTGATTCCACTCCCAACATGGATAGTTGGCGAAAAGTGGAAAAGAAGAAGGGCAGGAAGACATAGTCCAGCTAGGTTTCTTTTTTGGGCTGCTCTTCACAATATAGGAGCAGCTCCTTTTTTATTTTTCTGCTTTTTGGCAAGGATGTATACTAAGGGTTGTTTGATCTATTTTCACACAGCCAAATTGAATGCTTAATGCATATACTATGTAACTTTTTATCTTAATAAAAAGTTCGATTTTTTCTTTGGAAAAAAAACATTTAGTGTCTAACGTATGGTCTACCTTCAACATTATAGCAATCTGAAACTTATACTTATCATTCTTCACTAATTCAAGTAGAGGAATTAAAACTTTCAACTTAAAAATTTCATTCTCTAAACTAAATAAATTTGATTGCTTTTCTACCTCTTTTGTACCGATGCCCTTCTTTTCAATTTACCCTTTTTCTTGAGACTCCTTTTTATGAATTTCACTTTGAACCTCCTTATCCTTCCTCATATTGCTGGTAGAGGCTTCATTGGTTTTATCCCGTCCCAATATGACAATCTCATTTTCTTTATTTTTATTTGTAGCGGTTGTTTGTTTTCTTTGTGTATCTTTCTGTGCATTCTGCCTCTTCAAATTCAATGTGATAGGTACATTTTTTGTTCCTTAAGTTATATTGTCTCTGCAAATGACTAAGAGCATTTTGATATCCTCTTTGGTATTCTTCAGTTTGCACAACCCATAAATTGTCACTTGAAAGTACAAGATGTTGATCTTCCTCAGTCAGAAAGGTAGGCAACTCATCTTCTTCAAAGAAATTATTTGCTTCTACAATTTCCTTTTCATCTTCTTCCTGTCCTTCGATGTAATTCTATTGAAATGGAGCTCTTAATTATCCCTGAGGATCCTTTTTTCGTTGCTCTTTCTGCTTATTTATGAACTATTGTTGCTATTCTCCATGATAATTTGGATTCCTTATTGAAGGGTCCACTTGTCGATCTGTTATAAACATTTTGTCCATCATTCTTTCCATGGCTTTAATCAGAGTGTCAAGCTTTACATGTGATGATGACGATGGCTCTTCTTTAAACACAAATTTATTTTTAGATCTCTCTGGCTTTGTTTTTGATTTCTTGATGAGCAGATTAGCTTTGACACTTTTGCATTCCGTTGCATTTATTCAAGAGTTGCAGGGTCTCTCTCCTAAGTTGATATGCCATGTGTGGGTCAAAGGCAACATGATAGTGAAGAAGTGCTAAACCCAGTGGAGGTTTCATATCATCAGGAATAGAATTATACACCATATTGAACCTTGTTGTGAACTCTTGGACTCCCTCATTTGGATTTCTTTTCATTGAATTGTTTTCAGTGAAAATCCATAGTGGATTTTTCTTTTCTTTCGATCGTGCTAGGAACAATTATTTCAACCATTTTCAGCTATTAATAGAATTAGCAACCAAGTTGTGAAACTATTTCTTCACATCTCTCGAAAAACTCTGATCTATGATTCTCATCTTAGCATCATCTTCATCAATATTCTCTAGATCGATAAAATCTACCAATTTATCAACAAGTTGTTGGACTCTGATTTCTGAGCTTCCATCAAATAGAGGGAGTCTTTAGCAATTAGTTTGAGGTAGAGCAACAAGTTGAGCAGGCAACATGAGATGTGAAAATCGTGCCATCACTGCTAGAGGATGTAGTAGAGGTACTACAATAGGCTGCATAGATAAATATGATGACACTAATGGAGATGGTGCAAGAAGACGTGAGGTAGTTGATGTATTTGGACATGCAGTAGAGGATGAATCAACACTTAGGTTTTCAAGCTAATATTGGATGTAAGCTTTTTCAGTGGTGATTTGGAGTTGGTCAGCAAGACTTTGGAGTTTATCAAAATTCAACCACAGTTCATGATCAGCTTTAGAAAAGAGGGGTTCACAGGAAAAGAGATGAAACTCAAATTGAAAAGGTTCAAATAATACTTCAGAAAGGTGAGACTCATATTTTGACTTTGAAAGAGATAGTTTTAACTAAATATTGAAAGAAAAAATGCTCAACAGTGAATAAACGTTCAGGGAAAGAAGTGGTCCTTTCTAATTTTCGAACTGTGCTTTTAGAAATAGGTGACCTGACTTTTCTAAGTAGGTTTTCTAGGTCATAAACAATAGAAGGTGCCTTAGGGTCAGGATTTGACCTAGTATGTCTTTTAGGAACCAGAATTTTCACATCTTAAACTTGATAAAATTTATTAAATCAACCTATCTTTAGATAGTGGAAGCTGTCACCTACAGAGAAAGTTTTCTTGAATTATCTAATAGAACGAATCTCTCTAACGATTTATTAGTGAATAACTAGAAAAGAAATGGATTTTAGGCTAGATATATAAGTATTGTTTGAGTATTTGGAAATTAAGGGTTTTTTTGGGTTTGTTGGACAAGGATGAGAATAAGAAATTAGGTCAAAGTATTAAAGTTTTGCAGTAGCATGCATAAAAAGGAGCAACATAACAATGCTTTTTAGTGGATTGAAGATTTTATCCAATGTACTGTAGGGTCTGAAATCTTAAGAAATCATAATGAGCATGTATTAGCATGAATTCATTAATCTAGAAGAAGAGAGACATAAACACGTAGGAATTTACAGGGTAAGTTCCTCAGATAGAACACCAAAGGACACTACTCACAAACAGATCACAGATCAATACACCAGTATCCTTAACGTGGTTAAAACCCTAAAAGAGGGAAACAATCCACAACCTAAGCCAAAGCAGCCACTTCAGGAAATTTATTAATAAAAGAATGAAAATTGAATTTTGAGTTCTTGTTTCTATGACTGCTTCCAGTTCCAATATAATTTTTCCTTCCTCGTCGGTTTCTGGTAATATTGTTTGAACTGGGATCTTGTGACCTATAACCTTCTTTAAACATGAAACATGGAAAACTGGGTGCACTCGAGAAGCTGCAGGAAGCTCCAATTTGTATGTCGTAGTACCAATCTTTTGAAACACCTTGTACGGACCATAATACTTTGGTGATAATTTATTATCCTTCTTAGCTTTCTTGAGGGGAATTTATTTATATGGTTGTAGCCATAGGAATACCCAATCACCTATATCAAAACTTCTTTCAATGTGATGTTGATCTTCCTGCTGTTTCATTCTATTCTGCGCCAACACGAGGTTATCCTTTAAGTGTTGGAGGACTTATTATTGATGCTCGATGTGATGTTCCACTGCTTTAACCTTAGAATTTTCTCTTAAATATGATGTGATGGATGGTGGCTAATATCCTTAAAGTGCCATAAATGGGGTCATTTTTGTTGTTGTATGGAAGGAAGTGTTATACCACCATTCAGCTAGAGGCAACCATTTGACCCATTGTGTATATTTATCAGATACAAAGCAGTGAAGATATCCTTCCAAACATTTGTTTACTATCTCAGTTTGCCCATCAGAGTGAGGATGATAAGATGAGCTATGAGCTAACTAGTTACCAAGACAAGAAAATAATTATGTCCAAAAATTTCTAGTGAAAATGGATCTCTGTCACTTACAATAATCTTTGGGTTTCCATGTAGCTTTTGAATTGTTTCCATAAATGTAATAGAAACTGTCCTAGCTTTAAATGGATGTGATAATGCAAAAAAGTGCACATACTTGGTAAGTTTGTCAACTACCACCATGATGACACTCTTTCCCTCAGACTTGAGTAAACCTATGATAAAATCCATTGAAACCTCCTCCCAACGTTGGCTTGGAATGGATAAAGGTTGTAATAGACCCAGGGTCTTAATTATTTCAACTTTATTTTGTTGGCAAACCAAACATTCCGCCACAAAATTTTGAATATCCAATTTAAGGCCATCCCATAAAAACTCCTTCTTAACCCTGTGGTAAGTTTTTAAAAATCCGGAGTGCCCTCCTAAGGGAGAAGTGTGCAATTCCATAAGAATCTTTTGTTTGAGGTGGGAATTCTTACAGAGGTATAAGTGATTTTTGTACCACAACGAATCATTTTGCCAGCTAAATGTATAAGATGTACTAGAATCTTGTTGTAACGTTTGAATAAGTGCCCACGCTTCTTCATCATTCTTCCATTCCTCCCTTGCTTCGTTTATCCGATCTGGTTGGATAATAGAAATGGTGCATAACAATGCTTCCACATCTTCATCCTTTCTTGAGAGTGCATCTGCCACCACATTTGGCTTCCCTTTTTTGTAGATGATTTCAAAGTCATAAACCAACAACTTTGTGACCCACTTTTGTGGTTCTTCAGAGGATAATATTTGTTCTAAAAAGTATTTAAGGCTATCATGATCCGTTTTTACCTTGAAGTGTCTTCCCCTTAGGTAGGGTCACCATTTCTTAAGTGCATATAGTATTTCCAACATTTGCTTCTCATAAATAGCTTTGTGTAAAAACTTTCCCTTGATTGGATGACTTTCAAAAGCAATGGGTCTTTCATCTTGCATTAAAATAGCACCAATTCCATTTCCTGAAGCATCACATTCCACAATAAAGGTTTTTGTGATGTCTGGTGTAGCTAAGATAGGTGCTTGGCACATTGCCTCTTTAAGATGTTCGAAGGCCTTTGTTGCTTCTGGAGTCCATGAAAATGCATCTTTCTTCAATAATGTTGTTAGAGGTGCTGCCATTCTCCCATAATTCTTAACAAACTTGTGATAATACCCTCTCAACCTGAGAAATCCTTGTAGATGCTTTATGGATGTGGGGATTTTCATTTCCTTAATGGCTTTAATTTTGCTAGGGTCTACCTTAACTCCCTCATTGGATAAAATATGACCCAGATATTCCACCTCTTGTACTCCAAAGAAACATTTAGATCTTTTTCATATAATTGTTTCTCCTCCAATAGTTGTAGCACCCTGTCAACATGTTCAACATGATCCTTCCAAGACTTGTTGTAGATTAGTATATCATCAAAAAATACTAACACAAATTTTCTAAGGAAGAGTTTGAAAATGGAATTCATCAAACCTTGAAATGTTGAAGGTGCATTGGTAAGGCCAAAAGGCATGACCAAAAATTCATAATGACCCTCATGAGTTCTAAATGCTGTTTTCGAATGTCTTCAATCTTCATTCTAATTTGATGATATCCTGAATGAAGATCCAACTTGCTGAAGTAAATTGATCCATGCAATTCATCGAGTAATTCATCAATGACAGGAATGGGGAACTTATCTTTAATAGTGAGCTTGTTGAGCTCCCTATAATCTGGACACATGCACCATGATCCATCCTTCTTGTGCACCAATACTACTGGAACAGAGAAAGAACTTTGACTAGGTTGAATTATACTAGCCTCTAGAATTTCTGCAACCATACGTTCAATTTCACTCTTTTGGTCATAGGGATATCTCTACGGCCTGATGTTTGGAGGAACACTTCTTGGAATCAGATGAATAGCATGATCATGATCATGAATAGGTGGGAGACCTTTGATAGTCTCAAATACCTTGGAATTATTGTCCCAACCTTTTTGTAGATCTTGAGAAATAGATGATTTCGATGTGGAAACATCTAGCGAACATAATTATGAAATTACACCTCTTTGTTCATTTTTTTAGAAGCTTTTTTATATCGTTAGAGCTGATTATCTTTCCCGGTTTCCCTACAATACCCCTTAATTCAAATTCCTTTCCTTCCACAGAAAATTTCATGAAACGTTCTTGAAAATTAAAAGCTATTGTACCAAGGATTGTAGCCATTGGACTCCTAATACAACATCAACAACTCCCATTGGAATGGAAAGCATTGGGCTAGTCAATACATATTCTCCCATGGATAGCTTGATATTATGGCACTTTCCAGAGAAATTTATTATTCCTCCATTTGCAACCATCACTTGACACTCTAGTGCTGGATATAGGAAGTAAGTCAATTCTTTTGCTACCTTACAATGAATAAAATTGTGGGTACTTCCTGAATGGATCAACACTATTACCTTTTTCTTCTTGATTTTTCCTTCTATCTTGATGGTTTGAGGAGTGATAATTCCAGCCAATGCATTACAAGATGTGTTTGGATTCATTTCTTCTTTATCTAGGCTTTGTTCCTGGAGTATATCCTCTTCTTTTTACCTTTCTTTCTCCTTTTCTTCTTCTTTTTCACAATCTATGTAGAATAATTTCTTCTTAGCACACTTATGACCTTTAGTGCATTTGCTATCACAACGGTAACAAAGCCCTTTTTCTCTTCTTTCTTCCAATTGTTGTGGTGTCAACCTTATAGGTTGTGGAAGACTACGAGCAACAAGACTTCCATCTTTATAGTTGTGAATGGTATGCTTCCTGGTTGCCATAATTTTTCTTTCCATTTTTCTTGATAACCTAAATGCCTTCTCTAATGAATCGGGTTCCCAAAGGCGAACATCATGTTGGATATTATCCTTTAAATTACCTATGAACACATCAATCCTATGCTCCTCTAGAATATTTTTTACCCTTATGTTCAATTTTTGGAACTCCTCAATGTGCTCCATTATTGAACCCTTTTGTTCAAGACTTATCAATTAGCTAAAAAAAGTGTTGGTTTTTGTATTTTCATAATGCGCTGTCAATTCTTTCGTAAAAATTTCCCAAGTGATAATTTGTTTACGAGAGCAAAGCCATTGATACCATACAAACTGATTTGGTTCCAAATATAAAGTTGCAATACGTACCTTTTGTGTGTTTTGCACATTATTGAGATCAAAAAACTGCTCCATCTGTAGTATCCATGTTGCGGGATCCTTGTTATCAAACTTTCTCATATCAATTTTTGGAATATGGTGGGTCTTCGATCCAACATTAGAGTCTATGACATCATGCTTAAAATTTCGTTTGTCTGCATCATGAGTTTCCTTTATTACCCTTTCGCCAATAGTAAGTATTTCTTGTAAGAAATTTGTCAAATTTGCCTTCAAATCTATCTTCATATCGTCAATCTTAGCTTCCACGCCCTTTATCTTAGATTCCATGCCATTTATCTTAGCTTCTGTTAACTTTTGTGAGAGTGAAATTTGTTGCACTTGGTCTTGTAATTTTGATATATCAAGTAGCATTTATTCCTCTTCTTGATGAGTCATGCTAGAGCTTTCAGGTTGCTTACTAGTTTTTTACATTTTCTTTCCTCAGGGAATTAGTTACCGATAATAATGCTCTACTAATTCAAACCAAATAATTTTTCAAACCAAGCTTAAGCAAAAATTTAAAAAAATCTACAGACCTTTTTTCACATTGTAGGAGCTCGATATTGCTTCTGATGTATCTCTATAATTTCAGATCATCTAGTTCTGAAATTGCGACGTAAAGTAGCCCTATGTGTCCTATTTTCAATGCCACCAGTCTAATCCCAATTGGATTCTCCAAGGAAGCGTTATGCCAAATCTTTCACAGTGACCTGATTATAGACTATTTCAGAAGAGTGAACTTGTACGACGTACCACGAGTCCCTGTTTCGACATTTGGCTCTGAAAAATATATACAAGAAACTACAATCTGTCCTCTTTCTGTACCTTCTTACAAAATTTCAATCCAATGCTCAAAGAGGAAGTTATGATAATTTTCCCCAGGTCACCTCTTTGGAATGTAATTCAGGAGTCTGCAAAAAGACCAACTTCCTCAGATCATATCTCCACAAATATAGAACGAAAAGCTCTGCAATTCATACCAGAGGTTTAGTGTGATTTCATCTCAAATAGGTTTTGTTTTCTCTTCTGAAACATCGCAGAAAAAAAGATATAGTGAATATTCCATGATGACCTATTTGGAGCAGCGAAACCCTAGAATCCAAAGCTCTGATACCAAATGTTATGAAACCAGCTCACAAAAAGATAGAAATGATAGATCAACTCCTTAAAATTCAGCCTCTTCGAGGGGGAAACCTCCTTTACCTTACACAAATGAATGATTCTTTGATGATTCAAATGACAAAACCTCCTTTCTATATATATGAGCCTAAGGAGTGACAATATAACCCAGCTGACCTAACAATAATAATATAAAGGCACAGAAATAACAATAGAGGGATTTTATGGGGCACAGTAATAACAATATGGGGACAATAGGGGCACAACAATATTAGTAAGGGATACAACTACAATAGTATTGGGGTAATCCTAGTATTATAGGGACCTAACAGATTCTCTCATGAATGGTTACCCTACAAATGACCCTCCATGCTCTTTAAATAGAGATCATGCACCAATGAGGTGTTAAGCCAAGGATCAAGTGTCGGTAATACCGAGGAGAGAATGAACCAGTCAAATCACTTCATGTCTAGAACATATCGTGACCACCAGATTGTAAGTTACAAAAGTACATAGTAAAGAAACACACTTTACCTAACTCTACACTAGACCAAGTTATACTTAACTACTTCCTATGTGTCAGAATATCCTAACATCCCCCCTTAAGAAAAACTTGGGATAGGATTGAAGGATGTACAAATATGACAAAATAGGAGAAGGAAGGAGGTGTTAGATCCTATCCCCCCTTAGTGACAACTTCCTAAAATCCAACCATAAATTAAGTTTAGTAAATTGTGCCTCTGTGAGATCCTTTGTAAAGATTTCTGCAACTTGATCATCTGTTGAACAATATTGCACATCAAGAACATGGTCATGAATGAGCTTTCTGATGAAGTGCATGTGCAGTTCAATGTCTTTGTTGGACTGATGTTGGACTGGATCTTTTCATATTTGAATGGCACTTTTATTATCACACCAAAGTGTAGTCAGATGATGTTGCTGAAAGCCAAACTCTGACAGGATATGATGAAGCCACAGGGCTTCCTTACTAGCTTCTATAGCACCATGATACTCTGCTTCTACTGAAGAAAGAGAAGTGGAACTTTGTTTCTTGCAAGCCCATGTAATAGGTCCTGAACCAAGAGTGAACACATAACTTACAGTAGAATTTTAATCATCACGGTCACCAGCCCAATCAGAATGAGTGAAACCAACCAATAGAGGATATGCGTCTTCACTGTAATGAATCCCAAACCGAATTGTACCTAAAACATAACGAAGTGTTCTTTTAGCTACTTTCCAATGACTTTCATGTGGGTTTTTCATAAACTGAGCAATAAGGCGAACAACAAAGGAAAGGTCAGGACAGGTATGGGTCAGATACAAAATTTTTCCCACAAGTTGATGGTATAAGGTAGCATCAAATTCAGCAGAAGCACAAGTGAATGAAATTTTGGCTCTAGACTAAAAGGGAGAAGGGATTGGCTTACAGTCTTCCATGTGAAAATGGCATAGAGGATCACAGGCATACTTGGACTCGGAAAGGGAAATACCTTCCTTGGATTGGAAGACTTGAAGACTAAGAAAATAATGCAAGTGTCTTAAGTCTGTCATTTCAAACTTCTTCTTAATTTTGGACTTCACATGGTTTATAAGGTTGGGATCACTACGAGTAAGGATAAGATCATCACAGTAAAGGACAAGAATGATAAGAGACTTCCCCACTTTCTTGGTGTAGACAGTGTTGTGAGAATGACACCTATAAAAGACAGTTTCTAAAAGAAAGCTATCCATTTTAGCATAGCAAGCCGAGGGGCTTGCTTGAGACCATAAAGGGATTTCTTAAGCTGACTTACCCTGTAAATTCCTACAATGATTTTTGACATAAACAAAGATCTGAATCTAAATAATTATGCCTATATGACTGTAAGGAAAATCACATGAAGAAAGAAAAGCATGTTAAGAGAGATGAATTCATTAATAAGGAATTGACATAGAAGGGAAACAACACCACAAACTCTCTGAACAAGTATTCCTAAAAATTAGTTGCAACTGCTTATTGATTAACTGTATGAAAGCATAGAGATACAAGTCCTCTCCTATGAAGTCCAACCCTTCTCTCTGAATGAGAAATGATACATATAGACTCAAACCAACCATTTCTCCACCTTTAGGCATTGAATCCCTAAGTGGTGGAACAATTTCCAAAAATCTCTCAACCAACAAGAGAGAGTGAGAAGGTCAAGCACAAAATCTTCTCTTAGACTTTGATTTGTGTTTTGCTTCTTTTATGAGGCCTAATTAAGCACAAAAAAACAACCTATCATGCTAATTAATTCCATTATTACATCATCAAGTCTTTAAAATATCAAAATTACATCATAAAACCAAGATCTAGTGAAATTAATATGAGAAAGACTGCTATAGGTATAAACACAACACATTCACTCATAAGCGTAGTGCCATTTTGTAGGAGGATTTTCGAATCCTTTCAAAAGTGAAATTTGAGAACTGAGAGAATAGTCAACTAGAATTTCCTATCTAGTTTTCATAACAACTTGGATTTTTTTAAAATGACCCATGGGAAGGCCTTCAAAAATTGGTTCTCCCAAGGTGACTCTATAAGCGCAACGTCCATCTGAAAAACGAGGCACAAAGGTGATTTCTTGAAGAAGTTTTTCCTTTTATACTTGCTAGAAGCTCAAATTTTGGAATGCCAATAGTCAAAATTGATGTAAAGGTCATTTTGAATACAAATATGCAAGCCATTTTCCATTTTGAGGTCTCCACACTAAGTGCAATGTCTAAGTCATTGTGTTTATAACTTACACTGTGTTTTTTAGAACAGTAAAATAAAAGGTCAAAATTTTGAAAATGACAAAAATTTCTCCAAATCTTCTAAAAATTGTTGAGTGAAGCTATAATATGATATTCTTTGCCATGATGGAGGCCCTACGAAGTAAATCAAGATTCTCTTTTTCCTTTTGGCTTGTTATGGTTTCGTTGAGCTTCTTCTTTAGATGCTTGACCCTTATGTTGTTGATCACATTTCTTGTCTAATAATAATGAGCCATATGTCTTAGCATTTGGTTGTACCTATTGGGCTTATGTAGGAGCTTCTCACGGTGTAAGTTGACACTATCAATCCAAGGATCCCTATCGTCATTGACTTCTTTTACAATTCATTCTTCAAAGGTAAGTTTTTATGCCTCATGTTTCTCTTTTTCCAGTGCTTTCTTAAGACCACTTGTTTTTGGTCTTTTCCTAGTGATTTGTGCATCATCATGACTAGGAGCATCAGTTTCCACCACTTGTTTACCTTTTGTTTCCTTTCTTTTGGCCTTCAATAGCTCCAATTCAAAAGTACCTATTTTTCACTTAATTGTTTATTGTCTTGCTCAAGGAAAGAAATAACAAACTTGGCCCTTGCCAAAGTATCTTCCATCTTTTTGATTTTGGCATCCTTTTCCTTTATGACGTGTTTTAACTTATTTTTCTCCTATTGGGAATAAATATCCACCAAACCAAACTCTGTTTCCTCCCCATGATGCATATCTACCTTCTCTTGAACCACTGTCTACTGTTGTTGTTGCTTTACCTATTCTGTTGATGTAGAAGGCAAGGCCCCTTCTACAATATGTGGAGTAAAAACTTGCCTATTTGCTACAAACACTAGCCTAGGTCCTCTCTTATATGTCTTGACCTCTTTATCCTTTTTAGTCATTTTTTTCTCTTCTTAACTCTCTTCGCTACATTATTGCTAGATGCTCCTACTTCCCTTTGAGGCACTAATGAAGGTGATGGAATAGGTTTAACAGGTTGAGCTCATGGTGTAGTGAAGATATAATTCTGAATTAAGGTTTCCCATACAATATTTAACTGATTGAGGGGATGAAGGACAATTATCTTGATTAGAGAGTGATGGAAAAGGTTATTCATCTACTATTCATATTCTTTGTTTTGTATAATGTAAGCCATCTTTTCAATGTTCTTGTACAAATAGTAAGGGATGTTGAGCAATTTCACTCTAGTGAAATGCATAAGAAACCTGATGTGATAGGTGTACAACCTGGAGAATCTGCCCTCACAAGTGAAATATTTCATGATGATCATGGGAGCAAATTTGTCTAGAAGGTGACCAAAAGGAAAAAATTTCTTCATGCCATTTTTTTATTGTGCGTTGAGAAATGGTTGATATTGCTAGGTATCTATATCTATGTTCTTAAACCATTTTTCACCCACATTGGGTATCCCTGTGGCTGCAACAATGATTTCTGTGGAGATGGTGAAGGTAACCCATGCAACGGTTACTTGGTTGTCTTTGAGATTTGAGATGAAAACCCTGGTCAAAAGTGGATTATGCTTTACTCTTTGAATCATTTCACGAAAGTCAAAACATTGTACATGTTTGAAACAACCTACTGTCACGGGTGAGGTCAACAACTCTCTAGTGTCTGTTGGCTCCAATCTCAAGATTTTCGCTCCATTTTTGTATGTTTCCTTTTCTTGATCTATGGTATTTCCTTTGTCTTCTGTAAAATTCCTTTCTTCCTCCATCATGTTTTTAGTTTAGAAACCATAGGGGAAGGGAGTGGGATAATTGTGTTAGGGAGTTGGTATAGGTTAGGGGAAATTTTAGGGAAGTAAGGAAGGGAATTAGAGAGCTTAGGGAAGTAATGAAAGGGCAAAAGGTTTAGGGAGATAGGCTAGGCAATTTAACTACAGGGATGTGAGATGGAAATGTAGATTTAGGGTTTTTAAGAGGAATGCTTGGGCATGGAAATGAAATAATATGTAGGGATTTAAAGGAATGTTATAAAATGTTAAGGTAATGGATAGGGTGCAGGGAAATTAGGGTTTCAATTTTTTAAAACAAATTCAATATTTGAAGGAAGATTCACACCAAAAATTAAATCAACAGAGGAAGAGTGAGCTAAGAGTATGTCACCTACTTGCAAATGAAGCCAATTTATGTTGTCACACTATAGAAGCACCTGGAGACAAGCTCGAGCACCTGGAGAAAAATTGACTCTACTCTGGGCATAGCGTAGCAACTCAAGGAAAAATGCAGCAATTTTAGGGAAAAACGAAATGACCAAGGGCAAAGTGCAGCACTTTCAGGGAAAAACGCAGTGACCAAGGCCAAAGTGCAGCACTTTTAGGGGAAAACATAGTGACCAGGGGGAAAGCACAACACTTTTAGAGAGAAATAGATTTTTAGCTTGATGAGATGGAGAGCCCGATATTTTGAAAATGGGAATGAATGAGTTAGGCCCTTGAAAAGCTATTTATTTATGGAGAAATAAGTGGGACTCACATCTTCTTTCAATTTAAACTTTCTTCTTCAAAACTTTGTAAATAGTAGTGGACCAACCATAACAGTTATAACTTGGACTTGACACTTCACAGCTTCATGATCTTATGATGGTATTTAATTAAAGAAAATGAAATAAAAAGCATGAATTTAAACCTTAATTACCAACTTGATCTCTACTATTCATCATAAAATGAAATTAATGGTAAAAATACCAGATTTTAAGGATTAAACCTAGTTACCTAATGGTGACCTAACATGGGCTTATTTAGGTGAATTAAGAACAAAATGATTATGTGACTCTACTAACAATTATTTGACTTGACCAAGATGGTATCCTATGAAAACGAGACTGAAAGGAATAGTAGAGACTGACCTTCCTAACCAATGAACAAATTTTTTATTCAAAAACGTTTTGAAACTATAAAAATTTGACCTGAAACCCTACAAATAAATATGTAAAAGCATATTTGATCACTAGTGACTGACATGACTGAAAGACACTAACAATATGTTTTTCATAAGCATCATAGCATAGAAGCATATGATTATAGTATGCTTTGAATTTATATGATTATGTTCCTTAGTAGAAATCATCTAGGACATAGTGTTAGACAATTTTTGAATAAGTGCTCATCTAGATATTATCTAACATTGTGTTAGTAGTTGTCATTTTGCTTAATGGATCATCATTCTATGTAATGTGGAATATACTAGTAAAAGTGGATGAAGGATTGAAATAGGTTAGTATACAAACTTTCTATGAAATGAATAGATAGCTAGATAATTGAATAAAAGCATAGGAATGAATGTTAAATGTAAACTTTGGATAATACTCATGTGTATGAGAATCTTGTGAAACAAAGTTGGTTAGAAAGATATGCTTAAGTATTTATGATGCTAGAAAATAATAGAATTTGACTTACTGAAGAATGTATAAAAGATTAGGATTTTCTCTAGAATATGTATTTGATATTGATTAACATCTATTATAATCTCTCAAATGAAATTTGTAACTTGGTAATGAAGTTCGATCCATGGGAACCCTGATGCATGAAGGAAAATTCAAGTGGAGATGGTTTATGAGGATGAAATGAGAAGGTCAACATGGTTAGGTAAGTCTAATTCATTTTGGTTTGGTTATTTAGTTAAAATATTATTTTGGCTACTTGGAAGGAATGTCGCAGGAATAAATGATCATAGTTGAGGCAAGTTCAACTATGTGCATGAAATAAGTGAAAAGTATTCATGGAAGCTCAATATCTAGTACCTAGAAACTATGAAGATAAGATGAGTCCATACTGGGAATAAAATGGTAGATGTGCAAGAAGATTACTTGAAGGCCAAAGAAAATCATTTTCATGGAGAAGCCATGATTAGTTAGAAGTTTTGAAAGTTTTGATGAAATACCATCATGCAAAAGATGGAAAGTGATGAGAAAGAAAGATGACCTATATTCTCTCACAAGAACAGATAATGGCTATTGTTCCATGATACCTCAAAAAGAAGCAAGATTGATGTGAAAGAAAGAGGGATCCCTGAAACTATGGAAGAATAGTAGATAATACTCTGACGGACAAAAGATATAATACTTGTGATTTCTCATATTGAAAGGAACTAGGGAATCTCCTCTAGATTTTAGAGGGAGCAAAGGAGTATCCTTCAATAAGGAGCAATGAATTTATTCTCAAGATAAATGGAGAATATGGATGTACCCTCTATTTGAGATGGAGTGATAATGGATATGGCATGTGCATTCTTCTTTTCAGGTGATGAAGAAAGAATGATGAAGGATTGGATAAACATATGTGGTTTCCTTAAGGATATATCTTCAAAGAAAGGAAAGGGACTAACATTGTTTCAGGAGAGACATGAATCCAAGAGAAGAGTAGTTGAAGATGATTGATATTCTTTGAGCCTAACTCAAGCATGGAGATCCAAGATAAGAATGGTCCTAAAAGGGAATACCTTATAGACATCCAGATGGGGTATGTGCCTTAAAAAGGTAGTGTGGTATCACACATAAATCCTCCCAACATAATTCTCTTGAATAAATAAGAGCTTATCTAGTTAGGCCTCAAGGATAGTGCTGGTCATAGTGATGATAATTACAATATGAATTATCAGACCGAACCTTCTTGAGAACCCTTTAGTTTGAGATGTGATGTTGTACTAGCTTTAATATTATGCATGCCTCCCTAGTGAAGAGGGAGAGTTGAGAAATGTAACTAGTTTATATCTTCATAATTGTTAGTGTACTCATTTCAATATGTATCTTATTAAAAAAACAAGAAAAGGAAAAGAAAATTATTATTATTATTAAAGCATGGGTTCCATGCTCATTATTGATGGTATTTTTGGTAAAAGCATGTTATTCATGCTTCTAGGGTATGTTAGGACTTAGGATTAATTGTCATGAGTCAAATTAGTCAACATCATGTTTATAAGACCATTTCGGGAAATTTGTAATTGTAAAATGAATTATTTTTTAGTCTAGAAAGTTTTTTAATCTCCAAGAGTACAAGCGAGCCCTAGGATCCTCAAGTCGGCTTAACTGAGGGAAGTCAACCCCTTTGGAGGGTTATATAAAGTGGAATTCGACTTCATTTGATGACACACACTCAACAAGTTTGACCTTCAAGAGAAAGAGTTTGATTTGAAGGTGAGAAACTAGGAGAAGAAGAGTGAAGTTCCAAGGAGAAGTTGGGATGATGAAATCTATTGTTTTTGGGCTCTATCTCTTTCACATGCGTGAATAATTTATGGTTTCTCCAGCCAAAAAGAGGCTGAAGTTGTAGGTCCTAGTTGCTGGAGAGTGAAGGTGTTGCTGGCGAGTAGAATTTCAAGAACATGTATTTGGAAAGAGAGAAACCCTTCTCTTGACCTTTTTGACCTTGGGGAGAGTTGGTTTACCCCAGGAAGGTCTCAAAAGGAAAACAAATTAGGGTTTTTGCAGTAGTTGCTAGGATGAAATTGCTAGAAGTTGAAGTTGTTGGGTCAAGTATATGGGTTATTTCTAGCAAGTTGAAGTTACAAGGAAGAAAAAAAGGGAAGAGGAAGGACCAACTTGGTACTGGGAGAAGGACTTGGCCTAGGGATTGGGTCATTGTATCTCATTTGAAGGAAGTTCTAAGAAGAGAAAAATTTCTAGTTTTTCCCCTTGGATGGGATTTTCCATGGATGATAGCCTACCATTAGAGAAATTTAAGGTCTAAGATGGTCCTCCTCAGGAATATTATAAAGTAATAGTGGAAATAATAAAATAAGATTAGATTACATCATTAAATTTTAGAGGGAAAAAAGAAAAAACTACATTCTTAACTTGTATTTTCGATTTATCTCCCTACAATTTTACTCAAATTTCGAGCGAGAGAACTCATTGGATGTAAAATTTAATTCCTCATCAAAGGAGTGCCCATCTTGCGTACTTTTGATGGACATTTCTACATGAAAAATGAGAAATACATGAAGAAACATGATTGAAATAATGTTTTTCATGTATTTCTCATCGTTTGTGTAGCAAGGTCCATTGAAAGTATGCAACATGGGTACTCCTTGGATTAGGAATTAAATTTCACATCCAACGAGTCCTCCTACTTGAAATTGGAGTGTAAGTGTAGGGAGATAAGTTGGAAGTACGAGTTGAAAAAATAGTTTTTTATTTTTATTTTTTAATATTTTAATCTTTTTACTTTTTTACTCCAAAAATGGTGAACCATACACCATGGTTGACATATTCATCTTCAATCCTATTGGTTATTATAAAGTTGATTTTGGTTGTACATTTTTGTTTTGAAACCCATTTTATACGTCAACATTTCTCTAATGATTTGTATCATCTTTTGTTGTTGTTTCTTGATATTGTTTGATGAACAAATATAACTAATAAACATAAAGAAGATAAATAAAATTCACAAGCAAACATCAAGGTTAAATAAAATAAGTTATAATATGCTACCATTTTACATATTCTAACAAGATGGTGGCTAATTTACCATTTTCTCGAATTAAAAAGGTGTTTAATTAAAATAAAAAGAGGGAAAAAATTACTAAGTGAATAAAGTAATAATAAAATAAAGGCTTTGAGAGGGGTCCATAAGATCTATAAAACAGGAGGAAACCATCTCAAGACATATTGGATTTGAGCATTTTCCTTATGGAGAGGTTTAGACAACTAGGATTTCCTCACTTAACCAATAGCCCTAGGATGTAAACCCTCAGGTGATTCACTGAGAGTGGGTGAGTACCCATATCTCTCCTTGGTGAATTCATCCAAAATTCACAGGAGACCTTAGCAACAATTCACTTTAGTTTTGGAGGGCCACTGCATTATTGGAGAATATTATTGAAGCCAACTTTTCCATATCATCTATACTAATTTGTATTTACATGTAAACATCAGTTTATCTATTATAATAAAAGTTGAGAATATTTTTGTTCATCATATTATTGAATTTCAATACTTTATTCGATACATTTTACATGGAAATGTTTTGTTAAATTGACAAAATTTAGATATGAAGCATTTTAATCCAAGAAATTGTCAAATATTTATGTTTTGGATATTGCAATGGTATCATAGCCTTGATCCTGGCCTAGCCATGGGTTATTTTTGAAAGACCAAATTCAAGGGTTTCAATTGCAGCTATTATTGTTCAAGGGTTTTAGAATTATTTGCAGTAATTTCGCAAAGTGTTATATTCCTTTATTTTTCATAACCATAATTTTATTGCAGAAAATGTATTTTGTCAAAGAAGCTAGTGAGCCTTGCACCAAGAGTGTTACAACTCCCAAGGGCTCCTCAACTTAAATTATAGCCCTAGGTTCATACAAACTTAGAGGTGACAGTGCTATATGCATTATAGGTTAGGTTCTACTCCTGCCACCCTCAGTCGTGACATCAAATCAAGGTGTTCAAAGACCATTACTGCAACTTAACTATAGTGAAAGCTTGTTGATGAAAGCATAATTAGAAATTGATTCTTGAGTATGAAAATTAATTCCATTTGTTAAACTTGTAGATGCTAATTAACGTTACATGAAAGAGAAAGGGCTAATCTACTTATAGAATTAAAGCTACCCTATCTTGCATAATTGATCAACTTAGTAACCTATTTGCATGTATCATTGATCTACTTCATATCTTTTTGAAAATTACAAATCTAGTTTGTATCATGCTTGTGAGTAAAAAACACTAATTCTAATATGTTTGGTAGTGAGGAAAAGAGGTGGTTGGAGTGGTCCAGGAGTTTTTCCTAACCATCAAACTAGAATTTGGGTTCATTATTCATCTTAACTGAGCCAAGACTAAAGTGGGGAGAAAAACGAGTGGAGGAAAATGGTGCTACAAGTTGGATACAGGTGTTGTTACAAGAGGTCATGTATTGTTATATGACAGGTTTAGAGAGCCTTTTTAGGGTGGAGATTGTGTCTTGAGGGCACGAATAGGTGAATGAAGGTAGGAGGGAGTGAATGAAGGTTTAGGAAGTGTCCTAGCCAAGCCTAGGACTGATCAGAGGTATTTCTTGCACCAAGATGAATGCCCCTGGTGTCCTTAATTGTCCAAACAAAGTGAGTGTGGAAAGAAAGTTTTGGGAGAAGAATTGAAGGGTGGAAGGAAAAGATGGAGAAGTCCAAGCGGAGATGAAAGAGGTCTTGACCTGTACATGAAATTGCTTGAGGTTTATGCAAAATTAGAAGTGATTAAATTTGAGTTTTGAGGCTCTTATGTTAAATTCATAAACACATAAAACATGAATTTAAACTTTAGAATTTGCAGAATAATGCAGAAAATATCACCATAACAATAAACACAAAACAATAAGTGATGACGGAGTTCACCCCTCTAGGGCCACTTCTCTTGGTCTAGCTTCCAATTCTTGGGCTTATATAATTATTCTCATAAAAATAGTGATTACATCAAGTTATAGTACTAAAATGGCTTCCATAACAACTCCAATGGCTTCAGATCTATCAAAAATCCACGTCTATCCTCTTTCTTCTCCCAAAAAGACCAAAACCTTAGAAAGTTATTGGTGGGAGGAGACTTGTATTGGGTCCTCCACCCCGGTTGAGGTGCATTCCGCTGAGGTTGTAGCTGGACATGAGAGTGAAACGAATGAGCAACAGGTTGAGTATGGTATTGAGATGGATAAGTGTAGAGCCTCTAACTTGCACCTCACCATCCACTATTACCTACTGTTTTTCATCACTTACCTCTCTCTTTTGCCTCCTTTTCAATGTAAAACCACCCAGAGCATTACATTAGATGTCATTAAGCATGATCAAGTGAGCTTTGCTAATGTGTGATTGTTTTGTTTAGATTTTGACATATTTACAGGCATTCTGCAGCTCTCTGTCGATTCCGCAGCCATCTGCTGATTCCGCAGCCATCTGGTGATTCCGCAGCCTTTTTGTTAATCTCAAGGTTCCACGTGCCATTTTGCCAAATGATCCACATGGGCACTTAGGAAACAAGGTGCTCGAGGTTCCTGTGCTATTGGTTCGGCCATCCACGTCATCTGCACCTCCGGTCAAAAGGGGGCAAGTTATGGTCAACAAAGGCAGCTTAACGGTGATGCGTAAGCTGTTAGGTCACGTCAGTTCAAACGGTGACTTCTCCGTGATTACGCAGGTTGTGGGAGACATAATCCAACTCTGGATTCAATGCCCATAATGACCAGCACCTCCAGCTATCCACGCAGGCTTATGACGTGTTAATGAAACCTTTATTACGCATGACAGTCAGTTATTTTCCAGTTTTAGCTATACGCATTAGGCTATCTTTCAGATGCCTATAAAAACTTGCGTCTGCGTACGCTTATTTAACTTTATTATTACTGTGTTTTTATGAACCTGTTACAATTTTAGTGCATTTCAAGACTCTGTTTTAATAGTGCTGTTCTAGCACTCTAGATTGTGATTTTCTGCATATGGAGTAATAGAAGCAGTGCTGTTTTGAAGCTTTCAATACCTTGAGTCTTCTTGGGTTATATGAATGGAGGGCCCCTGTTCATGTTAGCCTTGTACATTATTTTATGTTCAGCATTTCCTTATTTTCATTCAACATTTCTTTTTCTTGATACATGTATAGTGTAATTCACCTTTATGTTATTTCATTTCCAGCCTTTATTTTGAGCTGATTAGCATTGTTCTTTTGCAGGTTTTTTACCCAGGATTGATTGTGTGTTATGTATTTGCTTTATATCTAGTGGTAGTTTCAGTTGACAGATTCAAAGTTGCTGCCTTTACTTTATTCTCTTAGTTGATTTTTAGCTTTATTTCTCAAATATGCTTGCTAACACATGAATGGTCTCCTTATTATAAATTGTTTATCTTTTTGAGATCAGAATACTAATAACTTGCAGCTGACTTTGGGTACTTTTTAGACTACTCTTTAACTACTTTCTAATCGTGCTTTACACAATACTATGTGCTAGAAGCAGAGAGTTAGAAAGAGCAAAACATTATAACTAGTCTTTAAAGTAGATTTTTCTCATTTTTATCATTTCTTAGAATTATCTTTAGCTACTTCCTAATCATGTCTTACACAATACTATGTGTTAGAGGCAGAGAGTTAGGAAGAGATAAACATTATCATTGGTCTTTTAAGTGATTTTC
>APFE031293515.1:25341-83038 GCA_000404065.3 Pinus taeda
GAAGTATTTAACATGTTCTTGGCCTTTAAGGCCTTTGTTGAAAAATAATCTGGACATCAAATTCTTAAGCTAAGATCTGATAATGGCGGAGAATATGTTAACAACAAATTCATCAACTTTTGCACTCAGAATGGAATTCAAATGCAACATATTGTTCCATATACTCCACAACAAAATGGTGTAGCTGAAAGGAAGAATCACACCCTAAAGGAAATGGCTAGTTGTATGCTTCAATCTAAAGGACTTAGTCTTAATTTTTGGGCAGAAGCAATTAACTGTGCAAATTACATAATAAATCGCACTCCTAGTAAGGTTTTAAAGAATATCACTCCAGAAGAAGCATGGAGCTCAATTAAACTAGATGTAAGTCACTTTCGTGTTTTTGGAAGTGAAGCATGGGCCCACAGATGAGAAACATAAAGCTTTAGAACCTAAGAGTGAAAAATGTATTTTTGTTGGATATTCTGAAGATGTCAAAGGATATAGACTTATTCCACTTAAGTCCAAAAATGTTATCATTAGAAGAGATGTAAAGTTTGTTGAAAATATATCGGCCTACGAGCCTATTTCGGCGGATGTGCCACCTCTCTCTATCTCTTCTACTTTTGAAAATATTTCTTCTTCAGATGATGAAAGCGAGGATGAAAATCCTCCCCCACCTTCTCAAGATCCCCCTTCAGCTCCTCAGCTTCCAAAATGGGTCCGTGCTACTCGGGATGCAGTAGGTGATCTCGCCAGTGATCCTACAGATCAGTGACGTACACATTCTCAGTTCGATAGAGCCTTTTCTTTATTAGCTCAAGCTTTAGCGAATTATGATCCTGACACCTTTGCAGAAGCTTTAGGCCATCCAAATTGGGACGCAGCTATGAATGAAGAATATCGTTCATTATTGGCAAATGATACATGGGATCTTGTTCCTCTACCAAGGGACGAAAACTTGTTAGATGCAAATGGGTTTACAGAACCAAGTATGGACCAGATGGGAAAGTTGATAAACATAAAGCTCATCTTGTTGCTAAGGGTTTTTCACAAGTTGAAGGCATTGACTATACTGAAACCTTCTCCCCTGTTGCCAAAATGACCTCTGTCTGCCTTGTTCTTTCCCTTGCTGCCTCTTTCAAATGGGAAGTCCATCAGATGGATTTTAAATCCGCCTTCTTGCATGGGGACTTGCATGAAGAAATCTATATGGAAAAACCATTGGCTTTATACAAACAGACTCCAGTCTTGTATGTCGGCTTAATAAATCACTTTATGGTCTCAAGCAAGCTCCTCGGGCTTGGTATGCCAAAATGGATAGCTTTGTTTTAGAATATGGCTTTTCTAGGTGTCATTCTGACAATACTGTCTATACCAAGAAAGTGGGGAAGTCTCTTATCATTCTTGTTCTTTATGTTGATGATCTTATCCTCACTGGTAGTGATCGCAACCTTATCAACCATGTGAAGTCCAGCCTTAAAAAGAAGTTTGAAATGACAGACTTAGGACACTTACATTATTTTCTCGGTCTTCAAGTCTTGCAATCCAAGGAAGGTATTTCCCTTTCCCAATCCAAGTATGCATGTGATCTTCCACGCCATTTTCACATGGAAGACTGTAAGCCAGATCCTTTTCCCTTTCAGTTTGGAGTCAAACTCTCAGTCACTTGTACTTCCCCTGAAGTTGATGCTACCTTATACCGTCAACTTGTAGGAAAAATTTTGTATCTAACCCATACTCGTCCTGACCTTTCCTTCGCTATTGGCCTTGTTGCTCGATTTATGCAAAAGCCACATGAAATTCATTGTAAAGAAACTAAAAGAATACTTCATTATGTTCGAGGCACAATTCAGTTTGGAATTCATTACAGTGGTGAAGCATCTCCTCTATTGGTTGGTTTCACTGATTCCGATTGGGCTAGTGACCCTGATGATCAGACGTCTACTGCCGGTTATGTGTTCACTCTTGGTTTAGGACCTATTACATGGGCTTGCAAGAAACAAGGTGCCATTTCTCTTTCTTCAGCAGAAGCTGAATATCGTGGTGTCGTAGAAGCTAGTAAGGAAGCCTTGTGGCTTCGTTAGATCCTATCAGAGTTTGGCTTTCAGCAGCAACATCCGACTACACTTTGGTGTGATAATCAAATTTCCATTCAACTATGCAAAGATCCAGTCCAACTTGAGCGTAGCAAACACATTGAACTACACATGCACTTCATCAGAAAGCTCATTCATGACCATGTTCTTGAAGTGTAATTTTGTTCAATAGATGATAAAGTTGCAAACATATTTACAAAGGCTCTCACAGAGGCGAAGTTTACTAAACTTCGATTTATGGTTGGAGTTCAGGAAGTTGTCACTAAGGGGGGATAGGCTCTAGTGCCTCCTTCCTTCTCCTATTGTGTCATATTTGTAAATCCTTCAATCCTATCCCAAGTTGTTCTTAAGGGGGGATGTTAGGATATTCCAACACATAGCAATAGTTAAGTTCAACTTGGTCTAGTATAGAGTTAGGTCAGAGTTAGGTAAAGTGTGTTTCTTTACAATGTACTTTTGTAACTTACAATCAGACGGTCACGATATGTAGTGATCCGATGGTTCATTCTCTCCTCGGTATTACCGACACTTGATCCGTGGCTTAACACCCGATTGGTCCATGATCTCTATTTAAAGAGCATGGAGGGTCATTTGTAGGTTAATTGTTCACGAGAGAAGCTTATGTAAATTTTCATTCTTTTATTAATAAATTGCCTGAAGTGGCCGTGTTGGCTCAGGCCGTGCACTGTTTCCCTCTTTGAGGGTTTTAACCACGTCAAAAATACTGGTGTATTGATCTGTGATCTGTTTGTGAGCAGTGTCCTTTGGTGTTCTGTCTGAGGAACTTACCCTGTAAATTCCTACAAACCTACCTTACATCAAATCCTAGGAAAACAAAACAATGGCTCCAAAACCTAGATATAATAGGAAACCCACAAAGTTCCATGCTTACTCGATCAGTTCAAGAATTTTCCACAATGTACCAGTGTGCATAGCCATAACATTTCAAAGTTTATCTTAAAAATAATAACAATTCCTATTGAACTAAATATTGATTAATAATATAGTAAATCAATTATTTTCCTCTGATGTGGGGTAATCTACAATCTTAAACATAGCATTTATCCATGCAATTAATTTACATATAATATAAATGAAAATATTTTCATTAATAGGCTAACTGATGGGACTCAAACAACAAATTATGTTCATGTTAATAGCTCCATGGTTCATGAAGCTAATAGCAACCACATATATCAAAGATTTTAGCATAACCATGAAGGCACAGTAAGAAAATATTTTTTGTTGAACCTCCAGTAATATCAACAATATTTTATAGGTAGTGTTTATCCATACATTGACATATCACATACTAGACATTTTCATCAACCGTAGTTAAAATCGACCCAAATAATTGTAATTATTTTTCTTAACTCAGAATGGTTGGAAAGTAAAGGAGGGACTTCAAATATCCACCCAACCATAGGTACCTTCTATGTAATATATCTTATAGCTAACCAAACCCTTGTTGGATTTAGGCTCTAAGGAATTACTTTCTTATGTAAGAAATATTCAAGGGGAATCTTCAGAAGAAAAGGGTTCACAAGAGGAAACCGCAATTGTTTTAACAGGTATTCCTAGCATGGCATTCCCATATGTTGAGGAGACAACAAATTCACCCGTGTCTTCTACATCTCAAATTGTAGCACAAAAAAGGCATTTTTCGCAGGTAAAAAGAGATTAAAAAGAAGAATGAAGCATTGAAGTCTACTACATATACAATATTTTGGAAGCAGACTTCTACAACTTAGCACGAGTTATTGTGTGCACTTGACATAGAAAATGGACCATTCCAATTAGCATTCTTGGAACCTATAGTTCCAGTCCCTAAAGGTGCAAATGACTACAAAGCATTATTATTTTATTTTGATAGCAATAAGATTCATGCAATCGACGAGATTGATTTGCACAAACAAGATGGTGAAATGATATCTACTATAACAAGTTTAGCCATGGAAAGCTCTAAGTTGTAGGCCTCTCTAAACAACATGCATTCACAGCTAAATATAGAATGAATCTCATATTTCTCCAAAGACCCCAAAACCAAAGATCTTGATGACTTCGTAATTAAACTAGGATATGGTTCTAGTGACATCAAAGTAGTTGAGGAGATGATAAACAATAAAAATTCAGATGTTTAGGCTTTAAGAAAGCAACTCAAGCTTCCAACCATGGAGCATCTAAAGACCAAGGAAATTAGTTAGCTAGAGATAGAGAAGGAGAATTTTTTCATCTTGCTAGTTGAGCAAATGAAATTCAGAAGATGGAGACATAGATGGAGTCACTTCAAAAAGTAAAGAAAATTTTAGCAGCTATAGGTATACCAGCACAACAAACGAAGACAAAAACTTAAAAAGAAACGGCATAAACATCTATTGTAGATTTTCCTCAAAGTTTAGTTAACGATTTCGGATATTTATCACTGACTAACAAAGAGAATGAGAGATTATTAACATCATTGAGAAAAATGGAGGAGAAAAAAAAATCAAGGCTAACAATGCATATTTAGAATAGGTGCAGAATAATTTCAAGTTGAGTCAACGAGTACAATGTATGAAAATCAATATTTGACAACTCAGATTTTGGTAGAGGCCAAAAAACATATATGGCACAACATTTATGCCAATATTATAGAGTTATGGCCATCATCTTGGATTAGTTTTTAGTAGGAGGATCTAGTACAAAGTGTCAAAGTAGCAGTTGTACAAAATAAATCTAAAATTGAACACATACCAACAGAAGCACACAAAATTATCAAGATGTTGAACTCCAAGGCTAAGGATGAGCCTGAAGAAATCCATATTGAAGACAGAACATACACATTGATGGAAGTAAAAATTGTTCTCACGAAGAAGAACCTCATGATAGAGATAGAAGAAAATGCAAAGAGTTGGAATTTCAGGTGAAAATTTTTAACATAAAGTTTAATTTATTGCAAGAGAGGGAGCTTCTAGCTTTGAAATCCTGTAATGGAAAATTGACTCTATTAGACAACTATCAAGATCAATTGTGCAAGATAGCTGCATATTTTTCTAAATTCACCAAAGTTAGAGGTACAAGAATAGGATAGGATTTCCTGGAATGCCTAAAATATGATCTCTACATTTAGCATGAAGTGCACCATATGTTTCCCAATAAGCCAATTTTTCAAACATACACTCCTTAATGTGTGAACATAACATCTGAATTAGCCCAACATTGTTATTATTTTGTTCTATTTTTGAAATATATACATCTTATGATATATATTATTTTGTAAATAATTTTATTTCGAAGTTCGAATTGAGTTTGAGACAAACTCTATAAGTATTTTGTAAAAAAATTTAGGAATGGTTGGACTATGAAAAATATAAGATCTTTCTTTGATTGTAAGCAATAAACTTTATTTTGAAGTAATCCATTCAGAAATAAAGAGGGAGTATTGTTTCAAGATTCTTGTGTCAAATAAATGATGAATTTTTCCTCTTTGCTAATGTGTTTTTCCTTCTAAGATCTCGCATGGATGTTATTTCCTTGTTGTTGAAAGAATATTAAGAGTTGAATTTACTTACAATACTTTCCTCTAGCTTGTTAAACAATCTTAATATTTTCTTTCCGAGATTAAATATAAAATTCATTTAAGTAAGATTTATTTTTAACTAAATCTTACTTCATATTCATCTTATTCATACCACACATAATTCACGGGATCTAGGAGTTTGCTTACCTCACCCTGTTTTAGCTAGTTTGTTTATTTCTGATTGATTACTAATGATTTTTATGACTTCATGCCCAATGGATTTTCCTTTAATTTTACAACTAAAACTTAAAAAAAAAACTATCTTGACCTTTCATACTAATACCTAAATAGCAAGATTAAAATCATACATGGAGAGCCCTATTATACACAGAGAGCCCTCTAGGAAGCTAGATGGGCTAGATCCGAGCTTTAAAAGTGGTTTGTGGTTACATTTGCATTTTTCCCTTCAACCTAGGAAAACTAAAGAGTGCTAACATACCATACAAATGTATTATGACATTAATCATGTTCACCATGCTTAAAATATCTTTGAATTTATAAACCTTGTATTGTGTTGTAGTAACATAAACAACATTATTCCTTTTTCACATAGAGAAACCCAGTCTTCTTGACACTTAACTACCAATAAACCTCTAGGAAGTGACGATATGTCTTCCTCTCCATAGCACTGATAAAAACATAACCCGGACAAGAACATAACCCTAACAACATGACCAACTATAACCAAACTGATAATAAATTTTATCAAGATCCATTGCAACTGCATATTGTTTACCTTATATAAAAATATCTATAGTAAAAACTAGTAAGTTTATATGTTCTAATAGCAAACAACCCCAAAACTATAATCAGAGTGCATATATGAAATATATGGATATATCATACTCAAGGGTACATAGGTTTTTCTTCATGTGTCTTTCAGCTGTCATAACATGGGGAGATATCATGGTTTCTAGGAAGAACACACTTGCATTTGGCACAACATGTACCATAAGTTATTAAATACATGCTCTCGTGGGATGCTTATTTCTAGTGTGATGCTTCTTTGTGTCTTTCTCCACAGGATGCCCTACAATCTGAGTTGACCAATCCAAGAAAGAACTAGCGATGCCTAGGATGAGAATTGAATTCATAAGAAATAAGAAACAATAATAAACGCTTAATATTTTCTTGGAGTTCATGACATAAGGCTAGAACATCAATAGATATAACATGAAGAAGAAACACTTAAGATGGTCTAGTGATTCACAACGAAACGTTTATGGAACAAACACCTAAGATAAGCCTTTGAGTTCGCAAGATAATGAAGATACCAATAACAACAATAACCAAATAATGGCAAATCTAAAATAACGAATGCCTAAAATGGGTCTTCGATTTCACAAGAGAAAAATTGAAAGAAACTAAAGCAACAACTGCTATGCTATATCAAAGATAAGGAATGGCTAAAATGAGTGTTGAATTTGAATAAACACCTTAGTAACAAAAGTGATAAAAACAACAAATGATGTAAAAGACAAATTTTGAATCCATAGGAAAAAATTAAATCATTAACAACATCGAATAACTTCTGAAATGAAGCTTGAATCGGTAAGAAAATGTTGAAGCAGCATTAGTAGCGATGACCGTAAACTAATTCCTTAGCTAAGATTCAAATTCACAAGAAACAATTAAAGCAATTGGTTCAACAATTATATAACCTAGAAAATGCAGTGAAACATGCAAAGGAACGTTGATAAGAGGAGTGGGGAATTTGGAAGGAAATTGTCTCCTTGTGTGACATGTCAGGCTACATCTCGGATGTTGCTTTGTGGGGTACGCAATGCCACACTGAAGGGAAATATTTCTAACCTCCAAACCTCAGGAACCACTCGAGTCGTTTAAATCAAAGGGGGTCATGTGAAGGGACATGTTTTATTATGTGGAAGGCGAGAAAGCAATGGTAATAGTGATGTGGTTAGGGTGGTGCAAGTGTGTAACTTGTATTGAAGTGCTTAATATCAAGAGTGACAAGATGAATTTGAAGAAATTGTTGGGCCAACGATGAAGCACATAGATAATCAATAGTGAGGTAAGAGAACACACACGAGGACTTACATAAAGTTTCTTCATTCTCACTTATGTGCATCATTGTGAAATATGTTGTATGAAATACATATATGTGGTGCAACCATGAATTTGTACATATATATTTTTATTTTTATGGGAGGAACTGTGAAAAATATGATAAAATTCTTCTCCATCGATGGTCCATCATCATAAAGGATAATCATTCCACGGAATCCATTACTATGATTTAGTCACTATAGACATTGTCATACACACACATGATGGTGTTTCAAAAGCTCACTTTATAAACGATTCCAAGCCTCCATCTCTCGTCAAGGGTTGAATGTTCTTGGAGTACTTAATTGGCCCCATTCTTCCTATTATCTTTATCTTGCGATTGGATATTAAGGTTTTTATTGAACAATCATTCCCAAATAGCATGCCCACTTCATTTTCCCAATCTATTAGAATCAATGTCATACCGTTATCTAACCTTTTTTATCATCCTCTTTTGTGGAGGCTTTTTTCTTTGTGTTCATTTTGAATAGTTTCTCTCTTTGCTAGATTTTCATCTAAAGTTTTTTTAAAATAATCATCAATTCAATGTAATACCATTAGCTACCCCTTCATGTGGGCTTCATAATACCCTCCAAAAAAATTTACAAGTTTCCTTTGCCATCTTCAATAATTATCCTTATGTGAACCTCATATGTTTACATTTATACATTTCACTTGTTCATAATTGTATCGAATAAAGTGGCATTCTCTTTTCTATTATCTTTTAAATATATTTCTTATTGCATCACACTCTTCATTGAACTATGAATATAATTTAAATTCTTTTAAGGATACTTTTCCTTTACTGAAACTTTTAGCTTTATCACTTCCTGTCATTATTTTGAATCTCCTCCATTAACTTTCCGCATAGATCTATTTTTTAATTTATGAATAAATATGTATTGAAGGTTTGAAAAACACTATATATACAATAATAAAATAATAAATGTTATATATATTGGAATATAAATTTTTGGATCTATAGCATAGCTCTATAGGCTAAGTTAAAATATAGGCCATTGATGAAATGTTGAAATCAATACTATTGGATTTAAAATTTTTGAGATATATGCCATTATACAATATATATTTTATGCATAGTTTAACTCTTCTATATTTTTGTCATTTTTCTAGAATAGTTTCCAATTAATTTTGGATGAAATCCAACAAGGATTTGTTGAAATGACAAGTTCAAGATTTGTAATTTCCACAATCTGAGTATTGTTGAGGTTTTTAAGGGCATTGAATCAATTGTTTATGTAATAGATTAAGACACTGAGTTGGGAAAGTGAAACTGTGCATCTCTTTTGGGTCAGGGATATGAAACAAACTTGGGGGACAGAGGATTGGAATTATTAGGTGGGGAAAAGCAGCTAATTGCAACAATGAGGGCTTTCAAAAGAATCTGAGTCATTACTATTCGACGAGGCAACCAACATTGAACAACAAGTCGAGTAAGATCGTTAAAGACAAACTAAACAAAATTATGGTGGGAAGAATGAGTGTTGCAGCAAATTGGGATGGTCTTGGTAGGCAAACAGAGGCAAATAGTGACAAATGAAAACAATGACAAATCCTGGAGGTAAATGATGATGAAGGAATACAATGACAAATCCAAGGGTCAAATTTAAATTGTAGGGAGGAAGGAGAAAATGAAGACATTCTATTGGTTGGGGTGAATAGTATTTTCCCACCTTAACTCCACACTTAAAAATGCCTCCGACATAAAAATGGAAGGTGAGAGAACTCCATCAAAATGTGATTCATTTTGGGAGTAGTCATAGAAAATAGTGTAGATTTTATAATGTTTAACAATGTAGATGCATTCAAAATCCAATTATATATATATATATAATCTACAGGTCATCAAAAGAAGAAATATTCAGGTCATCAAAGAAGAAATATTTTTAAGTGTTAATAATGTAAACAAGCTCAAATATATACGAATTCTATGTCATCCATAATAGAAAAATGCAGTGTTCACAATGTGAATGCATTTAGAGAAAGGAAACGAAGAAATTAAAAGGCATGTGCTCATATCATACCCTGAGCCATGGATTTGATTTTGAAGTCGGCGTCATTAATAAGAAGAACAACATTTCCTTCCACATCTAACTTTTTAAAAAGAAGAGCACAACCAAGAATGTGAGTTTATTTTTTCGAAGAAAAAACGTCAATAAGGTTTCCATAAGAAGAGAAAGAAACTGAAGAAGAAACATCATTGTTACCATAACATTGATGGGAATGGGGAGATGTAGGGGTTACACCGAGAGGAAAACTCTAGCGATTTTTGTACATGGATCCATTAACCAATTGTCACCATGGATTCCTTTATCCATCTCAAAATTATTTGTACCTCATTCTATCTCTTTGATGTCTTCTGACATTTCAGACAGTCTAGCTCTCATATAAAAACTATAGGGATGATCATAGGAGTCCATTAGATGCCTTCAAGAGTCTTTAAATTCTGTCTAGATTTTATATCTAGTAGCCAGCCAATATCTACAACCATATGCCATTTCCTTTTTGTTTCTAGTGGAGCCAAATGTTGTATCGTGCCATAGCCGTGGTCAATATTGTGCACATCATACAAGTGCGAAGATCAATTATTTTCAATACTCTTTTTAGAATTCTTTAAGAGGAAACAAACGGGAGGTATTCCATTAGCCTTTGAGTCCTGAGAAAGAGATTGCAATGGTACCCTCTTTGTATTATTTTTAAGGCACATCTCTTCACCTACTCTACTAAAATTCTATATTTTATCTTTGGATACTAGACGAGTCATGTTCTACTTGTAAGATGTACAATAATCATTATATTCTGGGAAAAATCAAGTTGAAGAGGACCCATCAACACTGGATTCTTGGTACAATTCTTATAGACAACCTATCTTCTCTTGTTCCAAAATTATGTTTTTTTGTTATACATCACATTTTATTTTATTTCTAGATATCAAAATTGGAATTCTCTTCTAAAATTATGGTTTTCTTTCCCAACTTTCCCTGTATTTCCTAAATCTTTTGACCAATTGAGTTCATTTCAAGGCGAGTTTTGTGCAAGCAAATAGGATTACCACTCTTTTGTCTTCTTCACCAGATGTTAACTGGTCTGCCTCTATTTTCTTCCCTTAAAGGACTCTGATTATGCTGCATTTGGGACATATTGAGCCCTTTTTTCTGCTAGAGAACTTTGATTCTTTTGAATTTGAATCATATCAACCCCATTTGTTTCCCATAGAGGACTCTGATTTTGCTACATTTAATCATATTGGGCCCTTTATTTTCCCTTATAGTAATTTGATTCTAATGCATTTGCATCATATTGCATTAGGGGAATTTTGAGGTCTAAAATAGGCCTCCTAAGAAAAATGTACAACCAAAATAAACTTTATAAGAACAAATAGGATTCAAGATGATGATATCAACCATGGGGGATGATTCACCATTTTTATTTACCTAGGTCCTTTGAAAGTATGAAACATGGATACTCCTTGGATGAGGAGTCAAATTCTGCATCCAACGAGTGTTTCCGCTCAAAATTTAAGTAAACCCATACGAAGATAAGTTGGAAATACGAGTTAAAAAAATAGTCTTTTGTTTTTCCTGTCAAAAATATGATGATGTAATCTAATATTATTTTATTATTTCCACGATTATTTTATAATTTTCTTAGGATGCCCATTTGAGACCTGAAAATTCCCCTAATGGTGGAATTTGTTTCCCTTACAGGACTCTAATTCTCCTACATTTTCATCATAAACTATCTTGCACTTGGGTCATGTCAGCCCCATTTGTTTCTCTTAAATGGATTTGATTCTCTAATATTTGTTTCATATAAGCTCCATTTTCAAAACTTAGAGGGCTTTGGTTATACCACATTTGGGTCATATAAACCCCATTTATTTCCCTTAGAGGACTCCAATTCTCCTAGATTTATTTCATGTCAGCCTCATTTCTTCCCATTAGATCACTCTGATACTCCTGCATTGGGTTCTTATTGACCCTATTTTGTTTCTTAAGAGAATTTTGATTCTCCTCTATTTCCGTCATTTTGATTTTATTTGTTTCCCTTGGAGAACTATGATATCCCCATGTGTGTGTGTCACATTGGCCTCATTTTTCACTCAGAAATTTCACATTGGGTGGAAGGAGAAGGGGACCATCGTAATGGAGGCACTTGTGGTTGCACTGTTCTTTTGTCTTGTGCCACCCCACTCCCAAAGGGAAAATCAATAATACAACGTTGACTTTCTTCCCAAATCATTCGATGGGGTTCAGGCTCGACCAATGAGCAATGACACAAAAACAAAAGTGATAATCCTTCCCATTCCAAACTTCAACTTGCCCCAATGAAGAAACAAAATTAATTGGCTCGCCCGGGTTGAAGGCTCGATTCGTCCAACCCAATCAGTTTCTACAAAACCCTGAATAAATACGGTCCATGATAATAAGAATAGCATGATTACCACTTTTCTTCTAAGAAGAGGATATGGGTTTCCTCGAATATCCTTTAGTGTAATTTCATAGTCATATTATAGTATATTTCTGCTACTGCTATAAAGACACACTCCCATCGATTTTATAGCTTCCAAATATCCATCCTCCTTCAAAGCTAGGATGCTTTTTTTTTTCATTATAAAATCCTCAGTTTTTTGTTGGTTTCAAAAATATTGGCTGGTAAGATTGGTTCCTGAGCTTCTTTTTTTGAAAAATCCCTGTGAGAAATTCCCATTACAAGACAAGTGGTTTCTTCCTCATCCAGAATGGTTGAGGAGAATGGAAGCCATTGCACCATTTAAACCCCACTGGAGGCACCCAACTTAAAATTATCAATATGCTCAAGGGGTTAACGCGAATTGGGGTGTAAATTTCTCTCCAGAGACTCATGTGTCATGAACTCTAAATCCATGAGGAATAAAGGTAGAGAGGATTTGTGAAGCTGGATCTACAAATATGATCTGTTGATGTTGGGATGATCCACAATAATATGGCTATGCACATGCATTCCTACCATTAAAATTTTGTCTTCCACTAAGTTTCCCTCATTTCCCTCTGAATTTCGAGCCTGCAAAAGAATAGAGCACATTCATGTTCCATTTTTGGAGACAGAAAGCACTAGAATGAGCTCTCCAGGTGTGTCTTCATCGCAAATATCTTGACAGCCTTAATCTTTCACAACGTGATTCCAGCCTTTTCCCAAGGCTTCAAGTCATGATGAATCAACTTGAAATAAAAGGGACATGCAGAAGCCAAAGGGTACCTTGGAAATGGAGGTGTTATTGGTTGCACTACATTCGATGTGACCAATTTTAAGAAACACTAGCTCGCGACATTGGAGTTGGGCTAATTTTCTAGAAAATCCTTATGAGAAATTACCATAATAGGATAAGTGGTTTCTTTCTCTTATAGAATGGTTGAGGAGAATGAAACCCATTGCATAGTGTAAACCCTACTTAAGGCACCCAACTTAAAAGTATCATTGGGAGTTGGTGTGTAGCTCTCTCTTCGAAGACCCATTTGCCGTGAAGTAATGATAGATCCATGAGGAGGAGAGGTTGAGAGGATTTGTGAAGTTGGATTTTCAAATTCCATCTGTTGATGCTGGGATGATCCACAACAATATAGAAATGTGCATGCCTTCCTACCATTAAAAGTTTCTCTCCCACTAAGTTTCCCTCATTTCCCTCTAAATTTTTAGTGTGAAAAATAATAGAGCGCATTCGTGGTCCTTTTTTGGAGATGAAAAGCACTGGAAGATTCTCTCTAGGTCCATATTCATCGAAAATTTTATGACTACTTCAACATGACACCATAACTTCAGAAAAAATAAATTGAAAAAACAAACTAGTCATTTATCATATAAAAGAAGATGAATATCTACAAAACCATAATTCAGGTTCACTAACCATTACAAACCAAAAATATTGAAAGAAAACTAGTCATTTTAACATATAAAGAAAATGAATATCTACAAAACCATATTTGAGGTTTATTAGGCATTAGAAACCAAAAATATCGATATCAAACAAGTCGTTTCAACATATAAAGAAAATGATTATCTACACAACCATCTTTCACATTTACTAGCCATTAGAAACAAAAATATCTTGACCAGAATGAGCAAAAATGAAAATGCACAAACAACTCATTTTAAATTTATAACCATAAAAAATTAAAGCTTGCAAAGAGAAATTAGCAAAAATTTAGTTGGAGAATGGTTGACTTCCATAAAATGAACTTAGAATAGATAGAGCATGGTTATTGCAATAAAATGAGCAGAACTAGCAAAAATAAAAATGGACAAATTTCTCATTTTAAATTTATATTTATCAAAAATGAAATCTTGATAAGAAAAGTTGGCAAAATTTTAGGTAGACCATGGTTGATTGCAATAAAATGTTTTAAGTAGACCATGGTTGATTATAAGAAAAAGTTCTAGGTAGACCCTAGTTGATTGCAATAAAAATTATATCAAAGGAAAACTTGACAAAATCTTATGAATGTTGAATGCAACAAAACGTAAACAATAGAGATAGAAACGATGACAACAACTAAAGAAAGAACCATTGATAGTAAAAAGATGAATGGACAGTAAAGTTTGTATCCAATATGTAAAAATAACAACAAGGAATGCCTGATTACACGACAATATTAACAACAAAGAATGAAAAGGTACACGACATTTCGAATTCAATATAGAAATGAGGACCACCAAGTACATAATTAGGGACTATCATAAATTAATTAATTCAATGTTGCCAATTACTTGTCCTCTATTTTACCTTTCAACAACCCATACAAGAATATCAATATGCCCACCACAACCATTCAAATATAAAAGGTCCTTGATATGAATATGATTCACGTTGACCATACTGATAGCAAAGTATACCCAAATGGCAAGAATTCAAAAAAGAAAGTTTTCTATGAGTTAATACCATATACGCAATACAAAAACCAAATGCAGGACAATATTTTCTTAATAAAAACTCCATCATCAAGAATTTTTTCTTAACAAAAATTTCATCAAGAATCGGAACACATGAGTTCAAGAGTTCAAATGAGCATTTAAAGCAACATCATTTTTTTTATGTATCTATGAAACTTATACTACATAGCATAAGTCATTCTCACCTTGTAACTTATGGTAAGCCTACAAAAAAATGATTGAAAACCCCTCCACTCTCAAGAATTTAATTCCTTGATTAAAAACCACATTTAGAAAATACCCATCACAAGTAATCCTTTACGAAAGAGTAAATCAACCAATCACCCTTTTTTCTGAAATAATAGACTTTAGTGAGTCTTATTTTCCTCTAGTTGGTTGACATACAATAGTTTGGCAGCTCCCACATACAACTTTCCCTTTAAGATTGTGAAATCCAGCCCAACACTATGCTTCAGCTCATAAAATGTGCAATTTTGACTCATAGCTAGGGCTTCACTTCAGAAACTATGCAATGCAAGAGGGACAACTAGTCTTGCTCAGCCCAAAAACTACACAAATTTCATCCCCAGGCTTGCAAACTATTGCATGTCCTTTCAGGTTGATTAGTTCCTCCTAGGATCGAGGAATTTTGATTTGCATGAATGGGTTTATTTTTCCTGAAAAAGGAAAAAATTAAAAAGAAAACAAAGCATCGCTAGATTTTATGGATCTATTTTTAGCAGCTGGAGGTTACATGCAAAAATTGTTTTAGAAACTTCCCTCAAAGTGTTGCTTTTTCCTCGATTTGTCGCATGCACGTCATAATACTCATTCTTATCAAAATTATCTATTTGACACTACAAAGCTCATTCCTCACATCGATCTTAGGGATTTGACATCCCACATTGCATCAAGGAGTCTTCGGACATCCATCTTAGTTTTTTTTGGGTAAGTCTGCTTTTCATGTCTTTTGCTACTTTTCTTTCACTTTTTGTATTTCACTTTCTATGAATGTTGTTTTTTGGTTTTGTTGAATGTATTCTATCGTTTTAATGTATGTTAGTTTATAGAATCATTGTTTCAAGTTTTTCATTGCATCTCACAGTTTTCACATGCATGCCATTGTTTCTGCACTGACGGTCGCCATTACGGAAACTTGCTTCATAGACATGCTTGTTTTCTCATTTTTTGAATCTTTCTCTCACTATTTTCATGCACGATCATTCACTCTTGTTTACAACTATGATTTGCCATGCATTTAGAACTTTTTGTGTTTTCAGTTTGTCGGCGGGTTTGGGCTACCTTGGCCTAGACCTTGCCTTGCCCAGCTAGCAATGCGCATTTCTGAGAGTGAAGGCTTTGCCTTCCCTCCAAAAAATGTGCAAATATTCCCCAGCACTAGCCTCCAGACTTGCTTTGAGAAATTTTGGGAGGCAGTGCTTTGTTGGCCCCAGAAATTGCAAAATGTAGTTTGCTAGGTTTGCATGTCCTTGTTGAATTAAACCACACATTGCACAGTTCCAATCCTCAGCAGGCTAGACTAGACTGTGCATTGCATATTTTTAGTAGTTAGTTAGCCCCCTGAGAGCCTAGACTATGCCTTGCACCTTTTTTGCAGTTAGTCTCCAAGCCTCACGTTGAAAATTGCACAATATTCCTAGTTAGTAACCCTAGTATGTTGCATGTCAGTCCTCAAGGTTATTTTCATTTTCAACTAACAAATTTCTTCATCCATCTATGAGAAATAAAAGCACAATGCCCTTCGGGATAGCAGGGTGAAAGGACATTGTTGAAAGTGCAACTGGAGATACATTTGAGCAAGTGTCTATGAGATTGCCTATCTACGAAGACACCAATGTTTTCATCGAAAAATATATCAAGATGAAATGGCAGGATATGAGTGATACATTCTCAAGCACTTTTGAGGAAAATATGGAAGACTGCAGGGTCTATGTCAACATTCACAAGTCTAGATTGTATCGAATTGCATGCAGGTATCTCGCGTTTCCATGCACAAACATGATCCACTAGATTGTATCGCATACCAATCTCGAGACAATGGTGTTGAGCAGTACTAGTGGATCATAGCTTGCTACCATTAGGGAAAAGTAATTTTAGGAGATGTATCACAATGTAGAAACCCTTCAACAGACCCAGCAATAGTGCAAACTCAAGAGATATCTTGAATAGCTAGGTGAAAGAGCTAGCCAAGTTGAGGACAACACTTAGCTAAGTTTACAAGATGAAGATATTGCATAAGGAATGCTAGTGCTTGGCCATCTTTGTATGTTGCTTATATGGCGAAGAGAGCATAAAAACCTTCTCGCGGAGTTCGGTTATCACATTGGACCAACTGGAAACTGAAGGAAGACTTTGCAATTGGTCTGACATATTGGCTCTCATGTTGAAGGAATTGGTGACAGAAGCCCGACATCCACCCAAGGGTCAACAAGTGGAGATATACCTGTCTGCCTACATTATGGATGCAGTCTATGCCCATCGGTAGTTCCCAGGCTTGGGTTGGGCATGAACACCTTTGGAAACCTCTTTGCACACTTATTTCAGATTGTTCTTGGAATGCATCTTCTGCAGAGTTATCATACAATTTTCAGATCACTTTGTCTCCTTGGTGTGCAAAATGATATTTGAGAAAGATCAACCTTGCATGTTGCCTGCAGCGATGGAGGAATTTATTGACATAGAATATTGGTATGCCTCACCCCTTTCCACCTTCATACAAATGTACACTCCGGAGAAAGCTCCACATGTTTTACTAAAGTTTACAATGGACAATCTCGTCATGCAAGAAGTGTCATATCATATCTCGATAGAGTTGTCAATGAGACTACACAAGAAGAAGAAGGCACCTTGGCCTACTCTTCCTTTGTTGATCAGGTTGTAAGACATTCATAATATCAAGCATGTTGAGGTTGAGATGAAGGAGTTCAAGAGATTCACCTCCGGCATGTGAAGGTTCAATTCATATGACCCACATTGCTTGGTGGAGGACCACTTTGTGAGAGTGCAATTTTCATGGATCCTCAACGTGTGTCATTGGCCTGAGGAAGATCCATGGAGATATTGTTATCAGTCCTCCTGGTTTAATGAACTAGTTGGCATAAGTGTAGAGTGGTTAGAAAAGGAGAAGGAAGCATCATCCAAGAGTGTACCTTCATCAGTTCAGAGGCATAATAAAGAGGCAAGTATAAAGAAGATAAACTTGTGTTGAAATAACCTATGGAGGTTGGGTTAAGAGGTGAAAACAAAATAATAGGATCATGTAAAGGCTAAGAGGGAAATAGGGGATGGAGGAAACAGAAAAGGAATTGCAGGAGCTGAAGAAGTGAATCTGGGAAGAGCAGGAGTTGCGTAGAAGAGAGAAGGAAGCATAGTAGGAACAAGTACAATAGGAGGCGCAACATGCACAAATGGATGAAACTGTGCCCATATAGGTTATAGACTAATTCAAGCTACTAGCATAGAGAATATAAGGTGCAGAGTCGCAGGAGCATGACTTAGCTCAATAGATTGAATAGATGATAGAGTAGATGGAAATGGATATGGTCTAGCCAGAGTCAGATCAGGATATTGACTTCATGACTTGGAAGAAAGAGGTCACCCCACTGACTTAGCTAGATGTGGAAGCAGAGCAAGTGCCAATCAAGAAGACGCAAAGATCCTTGAAGACAATCTAGAAATGGAGATGCACAACATATCTTTCAACGATTCACAACACATAGTTGTGTAGTCACACAGTTTGCAGAATGAGTGATCATATTTGATGTGCACGAGAATCCAACAATATTGGTCGATGCTACTAGAGCATATGCCGAAGCCACTAGTTCAAGTGTTCGATTCTTGATAGCAGAGAAGAAGTGCATGGCTAAAGAGTTACAAGTAGTCAAGGAGGGAGGAGAATAGGTTACAACATCTGTGAGAGAGGAGTTGACAAGAGGAATACTAGATGACAATCATGCGGACGTTGTATTCTAGGTTCATCACCATTCATGGGTCAATTTTCCATGTCAATGGTTGGTAGCATCACTGTCGTATGAGAGCACACATGTTGTAAAACCTGCATACTACTATCGATCACATCTAAAAATGGATAATGAGGTACAAAGGAGCCCCATTGCACTTCCCAAAGATGATGAAGCCAAAGGTAATAGAGTCGAAGGCATGCATCTGGAGTCAGATCTGAATGTATGAGGAACTCCCGTAGCTCATCACCAGTTTACAAGCTTCACATGCACAGGTGTTGAGAAGCATGGATGTTACTATGCACATGCACACAATCACATCCATTGGCGCACTAATTGAGGCGAAGTAAAATAACCAAGTCCAACTAGATCTAGACGTGTACTTTGATGAGGTGATGCATGTAGCCTCCAAAGCAGACTTGGAGATCAACATAGACACTATGCATCAGTATGTTGCTAGTCTAGCTGCACTCAAGACTATGATGTGCATGTTATCAGACGAGTTGGATAGAGGTGCCAAATCAATCTACTCAGATGCAATGGACGCAAGAGTTCACTTTTAGCAGGATGTCACTATTGAGCATGCAGACACCATAACGGACAACCAAGCTTGGTATCAGTTTGCTATCATCAATCATCATGAGGATGTCAAAGATTTCGTGTTCCCAAAGTTGTCCAAGTCTTAGTAATGTCTTGCATGGCTTAGTCAAGCCTACTTTGTCTCACATGGGTACATGTGCAGATTGTAATGTAACATCTCGTAAAGGTGAAAGACCAACTTTTGATAGTAAGTTTAACAATCATGTAGTAGTTGAAGAGTCCTGAGGGTAGGTGAAGAGTCACAAAGGGGAATATCAAGGTTCACCCCACCCTTTGCTATTGATAGAACCTCATAGATCATTTTATAGGCTTTCGGGAGCCAATATTCCTATAGGTATCTTAGAGAAATCTTGGAGTGTATTCTAACTAGCCTTGGCTTCTCCACAGTGCAGAGCTAGTATATCTCTTTGGAGGACCAGGCAGCAGTGATTGTAACATTCCATATTTGGGACTAGTGGTTGATCATAGTTGTATGTATGAATGGAACTTCACTTTATTAATATAACAAAGCCAACACATTTCATGCATATGTTGTTATTGTATTTCAACTAACTTGAGTACTCTAATGATATATGTAGTCGTTGTTTAGATGTATGTATGGAATTTTCTAGATATGTTTGTATGAATCTTAACGAGATGTGTTGTTGGTTTAACCATCAATTTGGATTGTTGGCTAACCTTCTTTCTAGCTTGTGATGTATCTATGTTGTGTGTTCTCTCGATGCTGCATGGTATCACAGGTTTCCAAGGGGCCATTCATTCCCCCATTCCGTATGTTAGAGCCATTCATGCACCTTCCTTGACTTCTTGCAGATGTCACATTCTTGCTACCAATAAGGACATATTACTCACCTTTGCGTGCAATCGTTGTCAAGGCGATATTGTACTACCCATTGCTGCGACTCCTACACAAAACAGTTTGAGGTCTAGTTGGGTCTTCTTAGTAGGGAGATCCTCTAACATGTTGATGGGTCCAACACCATGAACATTTCTGGCACTAGAAGGAGGGCCAAATGAAAAGCTAAGTCCTCGCATCTTGTTTTGAATCTTTTCACATCTATCATGGATATCATTAGAATTCCCCCTCTACAGTGTTTGTGTAATGATGAACCTGTCGTCAACACGAGGGATTTTTATGATCTCTTATCAGAATTCACGTACAATGGTGATGGAAAAGTGGCCTGGCATGAGTACTTACATGACTTCCTAGCATTCCTAGAGGATACAGATGATTTATACAAAGTCAAGGTCATCTTGCTACCTTCACACACACTTCACGAATCCCAAAAACAATGCTGCCACAACCCGCCTCACGGTTGTGTGCACTCACTTAAGTAGTTCAGTGAAATAATGAAATCTAGTTTTCATCATTTTGATCTTCAACCTCTTGACAAAAAAATGTTGAAATAATGGAAGGCACCGCATGAATCGCCTATGAATTTTTTGCAGTGCTTTCGTGTACATCAATTTGAAGCTATGAAAAAACAAACGAAATTCCAATATCTTTGGGACAAATTCAAATATTGCCTTCACAAATCATTCTATCGTAAGATGAAGTTGAAGTTCAAACCTCGTTCAACATACTTCGATGATGGAGTTGTGCAAGAAGAAGAGAAAATAGTCACTATCACAGTTGACTTTCCTCCTTCCCTCATCAAATAGCTCCACCACCACATCATCATGTGAGAGAACATGCATGCACAACTGTTCAATTGTCATATCCTCCCAACATCACTTCTCTCAATTTTCGCGTAAATTGGATCGCAAAGCCCATGGGTTGTCACATGCATTTGTTACCTCAACCTTCATCTTCATGTTATGCTGATCCTCTAGATTGCACTACTTTGTGTTATTTGGTTTCGGGCTCTACACCTATTTTGAGCGAGGATCAAGCCAGCAACAGAGTTGGTGTTACCCAACCAACCTGTGCTGTCATTCGCGATGAATATGTACTATTATTGGGAACCTGAACATCAACCTGCGGTGAAGAATGATCTCCTGATGCTCGCACCTCCTCCAATTGTTCTTTACATCTTTGATGTTTCTGCTATCTCTAATTTTCATTGTGTCAATCTTTCCAGAGATGCACCTATTGCTGATCATTAACAGAACACACTCAATGTCCATCCCTCATTGAAAAATGAACACGACAAATTATTCATTGAAAATCCACTTGATTTTTCATCTTCTTTTTCGAGAAACGCACACGGTGAACATTCTTGCTTCTCATGTACCCCTCTATTTGATTTATCTAATCCTGAGGATGTCAATGAAATCATTGATTTTTTTTTATCTTAGCTGTCATGATCCATTTACTCCCATGTTTGATCACGATGATGATTCTATCACCATTGATCTTTCAAAGCCACCTGTTTAATATTCCTTGTTCTTCGATGAAGTCAAAACCCCAAAGACTATCGATGCACTTTAGCCCGAGCTGATGGTTATGTCAAGCTCTCAACTTCCTAAGGTTGGTTTTACTTTCGATCATGAAATTTTTGAAACACCCAAGGCTCCTCATCACTCATCTGTATGTATTGAATATCAATCCAACCCACATATTTCACACCCTCCACTTGAGCTACATGATCCCATCACTCATGAATTGGAGGAATCTTACACAGCAAGCACACTTGCATATGAAAGTTGTCAATGTTTCTCGTGTTTTCTTACATGTCATAGTCAATGGAGTGCATATTGTTAACATCTGCACGCAGTGTAGCACAACACCATGGCAAGTCCATAGAGTGCATGTCATGCACTTTCACTTTTTCCTTTTCTACGGACACATTTAAACTTGAAGTGTGTTTTTCTTCATTGTCATATCTTCCATTTTTATTGGTTCATCTGACTATGTTGTTCGCGAGCAATTCCTTCACCAACATGAGTTGACCAATGCACTAGTCACTGCATTGGAAGTATCACTTTACGTGAGTAGGCCCATGCACCGTTAGCTTAGGAGTAGGAGTAGTGTTTGATTTTGTCTTGTTTTCTTGGATGCATGTTTACTTCCTTGATTTGTTTTTTGGTTTCTTACCTTGTTTCTTCACTTACTTGCTTTGCTTTCACATTTTCTTCTGCTCTATATTTTCTTTATTTGTTTGCTTGTTTACATTCGTAGGTTAGTTTAGCATGAAACCATATGCGACTCTCGAAACAAGAATGGTAAAGTACAAGAGGACTTGTGTAGTTATCAATACATGGTTATTTGTTGTCATGTCTCTTTATGTAGAACTTGTTGTCTTCAACCAATGATACACCAATCAAAAATATGTTCTATTTGAAGTGAACCTTGATGAAAACACATAACTTGCATGCTAACTAGTATCACCTACTTTGGTCAGTTGTTTTTTGGTTAACCCTTGTTAGCTCAGTTAAGTAGAGTAAGGTGAGGGGGAAAACCTTAACAAGTATGTCAGAGGTATATACAAAATACTTCTCTAAAGGAAAAACCTCTTCTGCTCTCAATAAGTCAGGATCCCACTTCTGCCTCTGAAATAAATAAGTGTTATGCATAGTTATGAAAAATGAAAAATGAAAATGTGAACAATTATAAAAAATGAATAGGGAAAAAGAGGAGAAAGTCATCCTACGCAGATAGGCAATGCAATTAACATTGAGATGGTACTTTCCGAGCTCTTTGGCAGTAGATAAATATTTGTGTTCCTACGTGACTTCGTAGGGGTACTGTCTAGGCATACTCGCAATGGAGCAACACTAGAGATGAAACTTAAACTTTGACTATCATATTGCTTGTGTACCAATATACCCCTCATCCAAATCGAAACAACTTTGTTGACATGGCTTGGAATGTGTGCTGACTGACCAAGAGCATGAAAGGTGATACATCTTTCAATCAAGATAGTGTGGAAACCAAGATGATCTGACAACTAAACAATACTTCCAGAGGAATTAGACTTGCTTTTCATGAAACAAGGTCCATTCAGGGAGATAGAATTCTACCAGTGTCTTAGTAATTTTTGTAGTAGAATTCTACCAATGCCTCGGTAATTTTTGTAGTAGCTACAACCACCCTCCAAACATTTTCCTCAGCTTCATTCTGGAGCCTCCCTGCCAACCATCCTTAGTAGCATGTCTTGCACTATCCAAGTACATAATCTTCAACAATGTTTTAGTGGCTTACCGACCTGTGCTTGTCAACTTGTTTGCCTCCCATCCACGGGCTATCATTGCGGACTTAGTATTTCCTCTGGATGAGTTGCTCACCTAGAAAATTACACAATCCTGGAGGGGAACAAGCTTTCCCTCTAGAAATTATGCCATCTATCTAGCCTCCCTGTCGGGCTCAAAAAATGCACAATTGAGCCAGGCAGCCTTCCCTCTAAAAACTATGCAATCTAGCCCAACACTAGATTCACCTCAAAAAATGCACAATTCTGACTAACAGCTAGGGCTTGAGTCCAGAAATTACGTAACACAAGAGGGACAAGCAGTCTTGCTCAGCTCGCAAACTATGGAAATTTCATTCCCAGGCTTGGAGACTATTACATGTGCTTTCAAGTTGACCAGTTCCCCCTAGGACTGAGCAATCCCGATGTGCATGCATGGGTTGATTTTTCTCGAAAAGGCAAAAAATCCAAAGGAAGAAAAGCATGCATATATTTTAGGGATCTATTTTTAGCAGCTAGAGGTTACATGCAAAGATCATTTCAAAAACTTCCCTCCAAGAGTTAATTTTTCCTAGATTTGTGGCATGCATTTCATAAGCCTCATGCTTATCAAAATTATTTATTTTACGCTTTAGAGCTCATTCCTCACATTGATCTTGGAGCTCTAATATCCCACATTATGTATAGGAGTCTTCAGCACATCCAGCTTAGCTTTTTCCGGGTAAGTATGCTTTTTATGTCTTTTGTTGCTTTCTTTTTGTATTTTGCTTTGTATGAATGTTGTTTAGTTGATTTTTTTGAATTCCTTCGATCGTTTTAATGTATGTTAGCTTGTAGAAGTATTGTTTGAAGACTTTCATTGCATCTCACATCTGTCACATGCATGACATCATTTGTGCACTTACAGTTGTCGCTCTGGTGACTCAGTTCACACACATGTTTGTTTTCCCATTTTTTGAATCTTGCACTCACCTTTTACATGCATGATCATTCACTCATGTTTACACTTAAGCTTCACCATGTATTCAGAACTTTTCATGTTTTGAGTCGTTCGTCAACGGGTCTGAGCTGCCTTGGCCCAGACCTTTCCTTTTCTGGCTAGCAATGCACATTTATGAGAGTGAAGGCTCTACCTTCCCTCCAAGAAATGCACAAATATGGCCTAGCACTAGCCTCAAGGATTTCTTTTCTCAATTCTGGGAGGCAGTGTCTTACTGGCCCTAGAAATTACGTAATGTAGTTTGTTATTTTGCATGTCATTGTTGACTGAAACTATGCATTGAATAGTTACAATGCTCAGCAGGCTAGTATGGACTATGCATTGTGTAGTTTCACTAGTCACTCAGCCCCCTGACAACCCAATCTGTGCTTTGTGCATTTTTGGCAGTTAGTCTGCTAGGCTCCCTGTGAAATTTGCGCAATGTTCCTAGTCAGTCACCCAAGTATGTTGCATGTCATTCTCAAGTTTCTTTTACTTTTAAACTAACATATTTCTTACCATGAGTATTTTTATGTCTCTAGGTATCACAGGTGTTCATCCTTATCCTAGCAATATAGGTTCAATGGCCTCCAAGAGAGCAGGGTCAAAGGACACCCTTTAAAGTGCAATTGGAGATGCATTTGAGCAAGTGTCTATGAGCTTGCCTATCTACGAAGACACCAGGATGTTCATAGAAAAATATATCAACACGAAATGGTAGGAAATCAATGATACATTCTCATACACATTTTGGGAAAATCTAGAAGATTGCAGGGTCTATGTCAACACTCACAAGTTTTGCTTGCACCGAATTCCATACTGGTAGCCTATGCTTCCATACACAGACATGATCCACAAGATTATCTCACATACTAATCCCGAGACAATGGTGTTGAGCAGTACCAGTGGAACAAAACTTGCTACCTTTAGGGTGAATGAATTTCGGGAGATGTATCACTAGCCACAGCCGGTGATCACAATGGAGAAACCCTTCATCGGAACCAAAAACCATGCAAAATTAAGAGATATCTTGAAGAGTTGGGTGAAAGAGCCATCCATGTTTAGGAAAACAACCAGTCATGTTTACAAGACAAAGATAATGCCGAAGGAATATCAGTACTTGGTCATTTCTGCATGCCTCTTATACGGCCAAGAGAGGAAAAAGACCTTCCCACAGTGTTGGTTGATCGCGTTGGACCAACTAGCCAGTGAAGGAAGACCTTGTAACTGGTTTGACATATTGGCTCTCATGTTGAAGGAATAGGTGACAGAAGCCCGACATCTACCTAAGGGTTAGCAAGAGGAGATATACATGTCCACCTACATTATGGATGTAGTCTATGCCTGTCAGTAGTTCCTAGGCTTGGGTTGGGCATGGACACCATCAGAAACTTGTATGTAGACTTATTGCAAATTGTTGTCTGATTACAACTTTCATGGAGTTATCATACATTAGTCAGACCACTTTGTCACCCCAGTGTACAAAATGATATTTGAGCAGGATCCACCTTACATATCGCAAGTAACAATTGAGCCATTGATCAACATAGCCAATTGGTATGCTTCAAACCTTGGCACCTTCATATGGATGTACACCATGGAGAAGGCTCTGAAAGTTTTACCAAAGTTTGCCATGGACAAGCTCGTCATGCAAGAAGTGTCATACCACATCTCGACAGGGTTGTCAGCGAGACTGCACAGGAGGAAGAAGGCAAGTTGGCTCACTCTTCCTTTGTGGATTGAGTTGTATGAGATTCAGAATCTCAAGCATGTTGAGGCCAAGATGGAGGAGTTCAAGAGATTCACCTTTGACACCAGAAGTTTCAATCCATATGACCCACATTGCTTGATGAAGGACCACTGTGTGAGAGTTTAATTTTCATGGATCCACAGGCGTGTCATTATCCTTAGGAAGACCCATGGAGATATTGTTATCACTCCTCCGGGCTCAATGAACTGGTCGAAATAGCTGTAGAGTGGTTAGCAAAGTAGAGGGAAGCAAAATCCCAGAGAGCATCATCATCATCAGTAGCAGAGGGTGGTAGACACGCATGTCACAAAGGCAAGAAAAAGGTTGGTGACAACATAGAGGCAAAACAAAGCTACAAGTTCAAAGCAAATCCACTTATGTTAAAAGTAGTTTTGGATATTAAGGCTGAGAGATGACAACATGACAAGAGGATCATGGAAAGGCTAAGAGATAAATACAGGATGGACGAAACATAAAAGGAGTTATGGGAGTTTCGCTGAAGAGAGAAGGAAGTGCAACATCAACAGGTACAACAGGAGGCACAACATGAAAAGATTGATGAAACTGCACCCATACAACTTATAAATTCATCCGAGTAGCTGACACAGAGAAAACAGGGTGAGCAGTTGGAGGAGCAGAACTTAGCTCAAGAGATTTAACAAATGATAAAACAGATGGACACAAATATGGTCCAACAAGAGTCAAATCAAGATATTGATCAAGATATTGACCTCCTGTGCAGTTTGAAGAACAAGTGATCGTATCCAATGTGTGCAAGCATCCAACAACATTGGCTGATGCTAGTAGAGCATATGCCAAAGCCACCATCCTGAGTGTTCGATTCTTGATAGTAGATAATGAGCGAATGGCTAAAGAGTTACAAGTAGCCAGGAAGGGAGGAGAACATGTTACAACATTCGCAAGGGCAGAGTTGAAAAGAGCAATGATGGATGAAATATTGTCGCTTGAGATAGTCATGTAGACGTTTTATTCCAGATTTGTCACCGAGCACAAGTCAATTCTCCATCTCAATGGTTGGCAATAACGTGGTGCTAGGAGAGAACGCATCTTGTCAAACCAACATACTATTGTCGATCACATGCAAACATGGACAATGAGGTACAAACAAGCCCCAATACACTTGTCAAAGATGATGAAGCCAAAGGCAATATAGTTGAAGGCATGCATCTGGAGTCACATCCTGAACTATGAGGAACCCCCGCAACTCATCACCAGTTTGCAGGCTTCACATGCATGGGTGTTCTGAAGCATGGATGTTATTATGCACGCGCACACAATCCCATCCATTGGCACACCCACGGATGCAAATTCAAAAAACCAAGTCTGACTGGAGTTGGACATGTACTTTGATTAGTTTATGCATGTAGCCACTAACGCAAACTTGGAGAACAATATAAACACTATGCATTAGTATGCTGCTGGTCCAGCTGCACTCAACAGTATGATGTGCATGTTATCAGATGAGTTGGACAAAGGTGGCAAATTAGTTTACCCAGATGCAATGGAGGCAAGAGTTCACTTTCAACAAGATGTCACTATTCAGCATGTAGACACCATAACGGACTACCAAGCTTGGCACCAGTTCGCCTCCAACTATCATTGTGAGGATGTCGAAGAGTTGGTCTTCCCACAATTTTTTAAGTCTTAGTAATGTCTTGCATGGATTACTCGAGCCTATTTTGTCTCACATGGGTACATGTGTAGATTGTAATGTAACATCTTGGAAAAGTGAAAGACCAAGTGTTGATAATAGAGTGTAATAGTCATGTATTTGTTGAAGAGTCATGAGGGTAGGTGAAGAGTCACAAAGGGGAATCTTAAGGGTCACCCCACACTTTCCTATTTATAAAACCTCATAACTCATTTTACATGCTTTTGGGAGCCAAGCTTCCTATGGATATCTTAGAGAAAGCTTGGAGTGTCTTGTAACGAGCCTTGGCTTCTCCACAGTGCAGAGCTAGTATATCTCTTTGGAGGAGCAAGAGACAGTGACTATAATGTTCCACTGTTAGGAATAGTGGTTGGTCATCGTTGTATGTATGATTGAATCTTTCACTTTATTAATATAACAGATCCATCAAATTTCATGCATATGTTTTTATTGTATTTCAAGTATCTTCATTTTACTCTAATGATATATGTAGCTGTTGTTTACGCATGTACTTATGGACTTTCTATACATGTTTGCATGAATGTTAACAAGATGTGTTGTTGTTTCAACCATTACTATGGATTGTTGGCTCACCTACTTTCTAGCTTTTGTTGTATCTTTGCTCGTGTGTTCCCTTCCAAATTGCATGCTATCATAGGTTTCCATGGGGCACACTCATTACCCCATTCTGTGTTAGAGTAATTCATGCAGCTTCCTTGACTTGTTGCACATGTTACACCTTTGCTACTAACAAGGACATCTTTCTCACCTCTGCACGTAACCGTAGACATGGTGATATTGTACTCCTCACTGCTAGGACTCGTACACCAAATGGTCTGAGGTCTAGTTGGGACTTCTTAGTGTGGAGATCCCCTGAGATGCTGGTGGGTCAAGCATCATCAACAACAGGGTACAAAAATATATAAAACTGTAGTGAGTGACTAATTGGTATAACATTATCTTCAAGACTTGATTGGTCCTGTAATCTAGAAGAAACAAGCATGTTCCCACCTTCAATGGTGTGTTGCAGGGCATTGCATTATAGTTGTTGCCTGGATGTTCCAATATTATATATTTTATTAGTTTCATCCCTCCCAGTCGAAAGGCAAGTATAATGGTTAGTATACCCTATTATATCTTTGTATAATTTATAATGAAAACAAATAACAAATATACAATTTGGAGCTCTCTCTCTATACATGCACATAGTATAGACACACTCTCTATATATTCTCTCTTAAGTGCCTCTTTGTATACTAGACTTTCCTCTCTATATACTATCTCAATATACATTATGTATCTACCTATATATACACTATATATAGGGAAAGAAACTAAGTAGATACACAAAAATAGTTGACATGTGCAGGTAGAAACCTCTCAAATTGACAAACATAAGTTCGACGTCCCAGTAAACTAAACATGAAGTTATGTTTCCTTAACCATAGCCCTTGGAAAAGGTAAACAATAATCACCAAGAAAACAATAATCACTAAGCAGGTAAACATTAATAGTACTTTATATTGGCATATACATCAATATTGAGATCTCAAGGAATACTTCTGAGTATATTTTACTCTTAAAATTTTTATGTCGATAGTTATTGATTATTGTTGAGAAACTAAAATCTAAAATTCAAAAGACATTCCATCCCCTTGTCAAGTAAGAAACCATCATTTTTTAGGTTTTTTTATTGTTAAGTAAGAAACCATCATTTTTTAGATTTTGCAATAAAAAAAACCCTCCTATTTCATTTCAACAATGAATACTATACTATAAAATTCGAACAACAATTAAGAAAGTAAAAATACACACTCCCAGAGACTCAAAAACTAAAGCTTAAGTATAACTTTTGATGTTTTACTATTTCCACCAGTCCCTACATTGGCAAACCCTAAATCTATGTTGGTTTTTTCATAATTTTATCCTCTTTCAGACAAAAACTTAAACCCTTGAAATCTTACTTTTAGCAGTGGATGAGCAACTTTACTCATGAACGTATCTAAGGTGAGCCGATCAATGTATTACTTTGGACATTAACACCAAAGAGAGACAACCATTAACACCAAAGACCTGACCTTATAGACCAAACCTTCAATTGTGAGGACTAAAATTATATGGCAAGAATGGGAAAGACATAGTTAAGGAGAATAGCCCCTGCACCAAACACTATTACCATTAGCACCAAAGACTAGACCTTAGACCAAACTTCAATCATGATCACTAAAAATATATAACAAGATTGGAAAAGACACAGTTAAGGAGGCTAGCCCCTGTGCCAAACGCTATTACCAGTACTTCACATATAGAAGTAACTTCCACCTTTGCTTAGCTCAATAGAGTGCTTTACCTCCTTCCCTTGCTTTTCTTTATTCGGATTAGCTCCCAAGAATGAACCAATGACATGAAAGCCCAAGGCTAACTACTTAGTGCTACTCACAATGCTACTCTCTTAGACAGGACAGACTCCCTCCTTTGCTTCATGAGGTATAGATCTTGCTATGATGCCTTGATAAGTGCTTTCTTAAGACTAGAAATTCCTCTAAGGTAATTGGCTTAAGTTGTATTGGTCCTATTTTAGATGGAAAAAACCTAACTCTATCTTGCTTTCTTTTCAAAATCTTATCCTTTTAGACAAAACCCTAGACCCATATTTTTAAACCCTTGAATCCTAGATCCATTGCATCTACAATAGTTTATGAAAACCTTTGTGCATATAAATTAAATTATGGATCCTATATTGTTTGAAAAGTGATTTTTTTCGAGCAGATTAGAAACAAAAACAAGATATCTTAACTAAAATGTACCATTTTGTACTCAACTACTTCGAATAGGTCTAGTGTTCAATTGTCGATCAGGCATGGGAAGAAAAATGTGTAAACCTTTTCGCAAAGACCAAACAAAAGGAATCAAAAAACGACTTAAACATATTTATTCTCAGATTTCCCATCTCAAGACTAAATGGAGTAACAAGGGGGAGAGGAATGGATATATATCTTATATATATAATATATATATATATATATATATATATATTATATATATAGATAGCTATATAATAATATATATATATATATATATATATATAATATATATATATAGATAGTATATATATATATATATATATATTATATATATATCGATGCGTGTTGCAAGAAATCGGGATGGTCAGGGCAAGCAAACAGTGATGGAGGCAAACGATGAGAAAGCATGGAGGTAAACAATGACAAAGCCAAGTGGAAAATTTTAATTGCAGGGATGACGACCAAAATGAAGGCATTCTATTGCTTGGAGTGAATAATATTTTTGTTAGAATTAATGGAGAAAGATAACTTAGATTACTATTATAGTGATGATAGGATTGAGATTCTAATTTTAGATCTCAGATCCTAATATCCAGGGAGTGGTTCAAACCACCCTGATTGTGAGAAAGCCTATATATACTAGGTTGTTCTCCTAATTGTATACAGGGTGTATGTGTGAAGTGCTTGGGCACTCTCCAGGTATCTTACCTAGAGAGCCACTTAATTAGTAAAACATCAATTTTTATCATGGTATCAGAGCTATAGGTCAGAGGCCTGTGTGTTGTGTGGTTGCTTCTCCCGTGAAGAGATCGTGGAGGGTGCATCTACTGATCTGCGTTTTGTTCTCGTGGAGTCATTATCGCTTGCTTGGTTTTCAGTTTTGGCACTACAGGATGACCTCCAAGTCAGTGGTTGAACCAGACTCATGAAATCCTATGCTTCTGCGTGGATGATCTTAGGAGATTACATGTATATTATTGTTGGCCCTGATCTATTGAAAATCAGCATCGATGGGATAGATGGAACCGCAACATCTAGCTTCCGAATTTTGTGAGATTCTCTGTAGATTGTAGGAGACCGAACTTGCCTAGAGGCCACGAGGAGAGGTCAAGGACGGTCGAGAGGTACTATGCCGAAAGAAAGAGCACTAAAAGAGGACTATGGAGCCATCATTGACTGAAGCTATAACAAGGAAATCTGGAAAATGTCAAGCGACGGATTCTTGAAGGGATGAGAGGCAGGCTCGTTGTTTCTTAGAGCCGACGTTTGCAGCTGAATAGACCACGATTTCCCATTGATTTTTGCAAGGATCGGGACTCGAAAAACATTGAATTCATGTTATTCACCTCCGCAACACCAACAATCGAGGCAGTGCAAGGAGCAAAGCTTGGATAGCTAAATTGACATTTGTATACTCTGAAATCCTAATCCATGAAAGATCCTTTTGAATCATTTGTGGTGTTATCCACAACAAGTCTTGCATGAATTTCAAATTTTGTAGCTATTTTTTGAGAGCCGAATTAGACGTGTTATGAATGCCCATAAACTTTAGATCAACGGATGTAGTTGGTGACATTGTTTCAAATTCAATTATTTTGATAAATCTAGAGAATTTCCATTGCAATTTTCCTTTACTTGAAGCTAGGATATTTCTCAGCGTTAATTCTTGAGGGGCTTATTATTTCATAAAAAGGTGGCATAGAGGAGACTGAGAAAACACAGATCACTCTTCGAGATGTGTTTTTTTTTTTTTTGTGGAGATCTGAGAAATCAATTGGGATTTGAAAAACAATTGGAAATATGTGCATCAAAATTAGATACTGATAATGTTTCCAGCTTGTGGGAGGTCGTTTAGTCACTGATCGCCAGAGCTGAGGGCACTAAGACCTGCGTGCACAAAAGACACAGTCTACAAGGTTCTACAGTTGAAGAGCTTCCAAAGGGAGAAGTTTCCCTCTTGTGTGGTAACAGGGTTGTTGTAGCTCGTTATAGAACCATGTGGAGTCAAAAAGGAATCTCGAAGCAAGATAAGCTGGACTTTCCCGCTTGCGTGGTAACAGGGTTGTTGTAGCTCGTTAGAGCACCATGTGGAGTCGAAAAGGAATATCGAAGCAAGATAAGATGGAGTTTAACAACATGTCTTTGTTTGAAGATATTTTTAATTATGATGATGATCTTTTTCTCATGTGGGCATTTGGTATTAACATGGGTAGTATATTTGAGTTAGAAGAAATTTTAGAAAAACAATGTGGTTCTATTGATGACCACGAGGATCAAGAGGCACAATCTATTGTGTAAGATTCACAAGATGATTTTTAAGAAGGGTGTGAAAAGGAACAAAGTGTTGAAGAATAATAATGGCACGAGCTAGATGAAGCTGATTGCAATGATGTGGTAAAAAAAAACAAAGCTGGAGAAAATTTAAGTTGTGATGATCTCATTAATATTTCTGTGTGTGTAGATGATACGAACAACAACAAGGAAAAAGTAACAAAGTTTGAAGAAGAATTGAAATTTCTTGAAGCATGGCTTGAAACACCATGTCTTTATGAAATTAACACAGAAATTGCAATAATGAATGGTGAAGACATCATCGCTGGCATTTAAATGGTTGACACCAGAAATAGTGAGAAGGAAAATTCTCCTATCTAGCCTGGCATAATTTTGAGAAGGGGAAGAATAAGAATCCAAGCTTTCCCTCACAAGGGAAGAAATGAGGTGAAGATATAGCACTACCCCATGGCAAACAAAGTGAAGATGAAGTTTCATCCAAGAATGAACAAGTATGGGCTCTGCTAGAAGATGACAAAAATGAAAGCTCTGTCTTCTACCATTGTAAGTCTAGCTGAAACTAGACCAGCAGGTCTATGTCAATTTTTTTTAGTACCCTTTCTCCATTAAGAGGGAGTGTTATCATTAATGGAGAAAACTAAACTTAGATTCCTGTTATAGTGATGATAGGATTGAAACTCTAACTTTAGATCTCAAATCCTAATATCCAAAGAGTGGGTCAAACCATCCTAATTATGAGAAAACCTTTATATACTAGGCTGTTCTGGTGAAGTGTATGTGTGAAGTGTTTGAGCACTCTCTAATTATGTTACCTAAAAAGCTCTTAATAAATAGAACATCATTTTTGATCAATTTTCCCACCTAAAAACCTCACACTAAAAACACCTTTGCGTAAAGATAATATCATCTGCGCCTTTCAGTGCGTTTACCTATGGTCTGCAGAAGCCTCCTATTCATTCCATTTGTTTGCAGTTGGAATCGAAAAAAAATGGCAGCCATGTGTGATTAGTTAAATATTTGTAAAGCCGGTCGTCCTAACTATATCTATGAATGAGTTATACACACGTGATAAAACTCAAATAGCAGTAAGGATATTCTGACCCCAACTGTTGTTGAAGCTTGAATACCAATAGCTTCGATCCAGATCTGCAGATTCATTAATCAACTGTGAGTTAATCTTCAAAGTCAATCATATATATTTAACAAAATTTCCAAGTATCAGATGTGAAAACAAGTATCACAGGACAACATTAGCTTCAGAGGAGAAAAGAAACTATCTTATGGAATAAGAGTTATACAAATTAACATGTAGATGCAAGTGCAGTTCAGCAGCTATAAAAAAAACTACTTCTTACCAATGCTATCATCACAAGATATAAAACGGACAAACAGTGAAAACTTATAATTTAATATCTATTCCTATAATGAAAACTTAGATATAAAATACCATTGTAACGCGGAAGTTCCTATTTAGTAGACTATAGCATAGTAAATGCCCCTTAACATGGGGCCGATATAACACCATATAACACGCCGCGCGGTGATGAGAGAGAAAAAAACGTGCCGCGTGTTATATGGTGTTATATCCGCCCATGTCAAAGGGCATTTACTATGCTATAGTCTACTAAATAAGAACTGCTAAGGCAATGACATGTAAGATGCTCTTAATTTGTAGGATGCAAATCTGTCTTCCTCCCGTCTTATCTTGTGGGGGCCTTTTTCAAAATAACAACAGCCGGTCGCTGTCATCCTTGTCAGCGCTTGATCCCATTGATCCCATTGTGGTGTACAGCTTACTATTGCTTGATCGATCATAATCAACCCCTAAAGTCCACTAAAGCAAGAAAAGGAAACAGCAAGTTGAGGTAAACTTTAAAGTAGAATCCCAAGAATCATAATTTTTTTTAACTCGCTACTAATCCCAAGACGTTTAGGTCTACGTGAATACAACTTGCATCATCTACATTCAACCATTTCGAGTTTGTTATCTACTACGCATTGCAAGTTGCGTTGCGTTAGTGCTGTTCACTCTCAGATGAATTTAGGCCATTGCCAACTGGGCCTATATTATGTGCAGTAAGTTGGATTTAGGCAATCGCCATCTGGGTATCTACCATGCAGTGTAAGCTGGGCCCAGGTCATTGACAGCGTGCATATTTTCCATTTTAAGGAAAAGCCTCTTTCTAATCTGCGTGCTCTGACTGCACCAAAAATATTAATGTAGTCGATAAAGTCTTGCAATAAACATCAGCCGGAAATATCCACTAGTATAATGTTTTTTCAGTAGTCGAATGTATTAGCGTGATAATGCTCAATATATGACTTCAAAGGAAGTTGACTCCAGTTCATTGCGTTCCTACCCTTTTGGGGTAGTTTTTACGTGTTATATGCATTCCAAAATGTTAATATCACAAGTTTGTTGGCCCACATCAGGTGGGTTTTTCTAAAATGCTGAAGCATTAAAAATATGTTTAAAACAATTAAGTTATAATCTAACTACAATTTTTTGTATATATAATATATATATATATACATAATATATATATATAAAATTCAATCAATTATATATAAAAAAAAACAAAATTTGTGCAACCATTTTTCCAATAAGGTAAATGAAAGAATGAAGCAATTTTTTTGAAAGTTGTTCGTGGAATGTTATGATTTAAAATTTGATTTATATGTTTGGAAATTAGAGAAATCAACATTTGAGGTATCTTCATAGTATACTATATATGTTAGGATATTACTGGATTATTTCACAATTTCATTAATATATTTTAATTTTTTTATAATTAAAATTTTATTTATGTTTAATATTATGACTAATTATATATTATTATTTACATGTGTGTTGTCAAATATACAAATCATCATTCATTTGAGAAGGTCTTTTTTATGTGGAGAGACTATCATAATATCCCTTTCCTCTCAGAATTTGTGGAACTACAATTTTCTTGTGATGCCCTTATATACCTCATTTCCAAAATTTATTTAAGAATTTTCTTTAATGCTTACATCTATTTTTTAGATTTAGATCTTTCATTTAGAAAACACATTTTTTTTAACATCATGACTAAATATACATTGTTCTTTACATGTGTGCTTGAAGAAGTCAAGTACACATCTCATCGTTCCTCTGAGAAGGTCTTCTTTATGTGGAGGGACTATTATAGTATCCCTTTCCTCTCTCATAACTTTTGGAACTACAAGTTTCTTTTCACTTCCTTATATACCCCATTCCCAAAATTTATTTAAGAATTTTCTTTAATGCTTACATCCATTTTGACATTTAGAGCTCTCACTTAAAGAACACATTTTCATAATGTAGGAATATTGTCTTATAGATAAGTCATTTGTGCTTTAGCTGTCCATATTTTTCTACCTTATTGCCTTTGATATCAACGATACAACCACATGACAAAAATTTGAGGTGGGACTATCACATTAGTGTAGTAAAGAGGATCGTAAACTGATGAACTTATCTTCATTAGAAATATTATAGGTGCAACCATATAATTAAATGGTGGTTAGTAAGCACTCATAGGAATCAATTCACGATAAACATCAAAACACTTAGATTGTATTACAATACCGTGGTTATCAATACTACATACTTGAAAAACCATAACTCACTTCATATTGCATTTGTTCATATGATATTTTTTATAATTAAACAATTAAATTAAAAGGGGAGAAGGTCATAACTACTTTGGAAATAATTCTCATTTTTTTATTTGAGTATACTACTACAAATATTCTATAATATTATGTGGAGGAAGAATTCTTAATATATACCTAACAAATATTGAGAATTAAATTAAAAATCTCGAAGTCTTGTTCCAAACTAGAGACACTTATCAAATGTAAATAGTAACAGACAATAATTAATTTACCATAGCATTGATTGCATTCGCATGCTCTATCATGAACTCTACATTATCTGTCCTCGTTATGTACAACTTGTTCAATAGGAAATATTTTCGTATGTGGGACTTAGACTAATACAGATCCTATATCTCATCCTATAATTCCTTGGTTGTAACTTCTCCTAAAATATTCAATAATACTAAATTATAGAGACACAACCAAATTGTGTACTTTGTCTTCTAATCCAAATTTCTTCATTCTTTTATTGACATTCCTAGAACTGAGAATTAACAAAATATATTCTCTAAAATTTGACAATTGAGTTCATCAATATGGTCTATGTCTTTAGATCTGCTTGAACTAATGATTAGATCCACTAAAAAATATTCAAGTATACCATTTCACCTTTACATCAAATAATGGCCTTTAATCTAAAAAAAAAAAAGTTTCTTCTGGTAGTAATTACAAACGTGATTTTGTACTCTCCCAAAATAGTTGCTTCTCATTTGCAGAGGAACTTGACTTAGATGAAGGAAACAGATAAAAGTAGGGTAGAGAATACCAAGAAATTATCAATTTTATTTGTATATATTAGATGAGTACATGCTCAAAACCAATAATGTCAAAGTGCCTATGTGTATATTTGCAAAGTTGTGGTTCAATTCTTCAAACAATTGTCAACACTTCTTCAACATACATCACTAGTGAAGAGATGATCTGATGCAAGAGCATTTAGCTTAGGAAAAATAATTTTACTAGACATAGGGGTTCTTATATTTTAAGGAAGTAGGTTTCCTGAGTGTCAAATTAATGTAATTATTTAGGCTTTTGAGTGATTTTAATGAGAATAGGAATTAATTAAGTATTGTGAGGCATATTGTAAATTGTTCTTGAATGAAGGGGAACATGAGAGAATGATTATAGTTAAGAGTTCATAGGGATTGATAGCTTTGGAAATTAATTGTAGATCTTGAATTAGGAATTAGTTCATGATTTATAGGATTGAGAGGATTCTTAGGTTTTAGTTGAAACTATTAAGGATCTGAACGGGAATTGGTTCACAAAGTCTTTTATATAAATGTAAGCCTAAAAGGCATAGAAAGAGTTAGTTAGGGATTTAGAGTGTGAAGGGATTGACTATAAGCCTACGGGCAGATTGTGCAACAGAAGCCATTGATATTAGAAATTAGGACTAAGAGAAGAAACTATGTAAATATTTATTTATCAATACAGAGAATTCAATTCTGAAATTCGTGGTGTGTATTGATCAATGGAGTTATGAATTGTGTGTGAAAACTAGATTTTCTGCATAGTATATGCATGCAAGTGGAATTCAAGCAGAACACAGAGAAGAAGTGATATGAAGGATCGTATTGGATCGCTTGAATCTATTTGAAGGATCACAGTGGAGATTGAGGAGTGACTGTGTTAAGAGCATGAAGAGTTAAATCAAGAGGGAGTTGTGTTGCAGGGCAACTAAATATTGCACCCTTGAAAAAAATAAAACCACAAAAACACTAGGAGATGGCATAAAAACGAAGTAGAGAAAGAACAAAGAAATGAGGTGACGATGCACATGAGTCATTGGATCTAGGAGATCAAAGACAAGGCTAAAGGCGATGGGCGATCAAGATTAAGTTGTGCAGCATAAAGTAAAAGAAATGAATGATGAAGATTAAAATTAAGTGTTAGCGGAAGAGGAATTCGGAGGAGCCATCACAACCGTTTGATGGGCGAAGATCTATGGTCACTGTGCACCAATAAGCTCATGCGTTAGTCAAAGAAGAAAAGTAGTTTTATCAGTGTAGGTGGTTATCTGGTGGAGGAAAAGTGGTAAGTGGTATTCGGGGTGGTAAAGCGATTCCATTTATCAGTCGACGTGTAGCATGCTGCAGGGAGAGGAAACCACTTTATCAGGCAGGTAATCATCGTGCAAGTCGCTCGTCCGATATCACTCTTGACTATTGGATCAAGTGTGCTTTGATCAACAGTGGAGGATCACCAATTGGTTTTTTTGATTGGGGAAGCCAATAACCCTTGATCTAGTGGAGTGTAATCAATGATGGAGCGTGAACATGATAAAGTGAGTATCGATAAATGTGCCAAGATAGTGGATAGGCAGAAAGGTGAGGTGACATGTGCTTTGTGGAGTATTTTTTTTATATAAGAATTATAATAGAAATAAAGCAGATGAAAGTTTTATGGGTTAAGTTCCAATATAACCAAAGTTAAAGAGTGGGGTTTGGTTAATATGCATGGGGTGTAGAATTAACCAAAGTTTATGAGGTTGAATAAAATTATGTTGGAAAGGTTAATGAAGGTTTAGACTATTGAATAACTGAATATAATGTTTCCACATAAAACTTAATTAAGAAAATGAAACCTTGGTTTAAGAAGGTTTTCACCATGGATTAGGTCATTAAGGCGTAGGACCAGTGACATGCAATTTCATTTGCATAATGTGGGTATTGTCATCTTAGGTTGGCATCAGAGTAGCATTGTGGTTGAAACAATTGATATCAGAACATAATAAGGAAATTCTGTGTTATGTTTTAAAAATGTACATGAAGGAAAGGGAAGATCGGGTGATTTGAATCTGATAAGTAGAAGGCATGACATAAGATGAAAGTAAGCGATACTCTTAAGAAGAGATTGTAGAAACATAAAGAAAATGCATTGATGTTTGTTTTCTTGAGGAAAATGGAGATTTACTCAAATGTGAAGAGTGGATGGAGACTGCTTGTGAAATCATACATGTATTGTTTTACTTAACTTTGGTTTGAGTTTTGCAGGTTAAATACAGAGTAAGGATTGATATAAGAAGATAAACAAAGAAAGTTTTATATGTTCTAAAATAAGAAAGTGAATGAAAGACTAGAAGAACAGGTGGCAGTGAACCTATAGAATCTCACTGAAGGTTGGACAGAAAGGACAAGAGTGTTCTTAGAAGGAAGCTGAATACTAAGCTTTTGAAAGCTTGAAATGATCTTTGGTTTAATTATCATTGATATGCAACAGTAATTAATGAAGCATCTCAGAAAGAAGATAACAACGTGAAGAGCAGTGATGGGGGAAGCCACTAAAGGTTTATGAGGGAGAGTGGTAGAACCTAGTATTTCAATTGTGTTTGAAATACAAGAGGATAGTTGTGTTCTCAAAAATGCAGATGAGTTGAAGTCTAGAGGATGGAGTTCTCATATGGTTCCAGAGGAGAGAACGAGAGAGATGCGAAAAGACTGAGCTCAGAGAGAGAAGCTTAGTGATGTATCATGCACTAGGGAGGACTTGCTGTTGCAGAGACTTGTACATCTCATAGCGAGTAAGTGAGGAACTCATAGAGATGGAGAAGAAGATGACTATTGATAGTCATTGTAGAGGTTCAGAGAAAAACCACAAAGTGAAGAAGGAAAATGCTAAGGTGAATGGCAAGAGAATGAGTCAAGAAGAAATTGACAAGGAGGTTGCTGAGTTAAAAGAACAACTCAATATGAGGAAAACAAGAGACTAGGTTGGGTCCTGAAGAAAAAGCGAGTGAAGCGACCTAAGTTACAGAGAAGGCTATAATAGAGGCAAGTGAAGTGGCTAATGGAAGAACTTAGAGAAGTTGAGTTGGAAATGGAAGTGTCCATTTGTGAACCAAGGTGAAGTTCTAGGTGAAGATGAGGACTTGAAGTCTGAAACTTCAAGTGAGACCAAAAGGTCACATGATTTTAAATCTGATGATTTGTGTATGTTTGCATGTGAAACATGTAAAGAAAGACAATTTGCTCATATTGTCATAAAGGAGGAAGAAGACATGCATAATCTAAATTATGTTTTGAAAAAAGAAGTGGAAAGAGATATCAAACAATCAAGTGGAGGGCTTGAAGAGATTGAAGAAAAAACCATCAAAATATTTCTAAATCATGTAAAAGAATTGGAACAACAAAAAGAATTTAATAAAACCTTAATGTTTGATGTTGTTACAACACAAGAAAAATTTCTTGCGAAAGAAAGATATGAGATTCAGTCTAAAACACTAATATGTAAAGCAACAATTGAAAGTGTTGAAGTCTGTAATTGTCAAATTGATAATTTAAATATAAATGAAAGAGTCATAAGTGGCAAGTGGCAGTTCAGCGGCTATAAAAGAAACCACCACTTCTTACAGGGACAGCCAGTACTATAATCACAAGATAAATAGTGAAAACTTATAGTTTAATATATGTTCCAATAATGAAAACTTAGATACAAAATACCTTTGTGATGCAATGACATGTAGGATGCTCTTAATTTATAGGGAGCAGAAAGAATGGAAAATCTGTCTTCCTCCCGTCATATCTTGTGGGCGCCTTTTTCAAAATATCGAGAGGCGGTCGCTGTCATCCTTGTCATCACTTGATCCCGTTGCGTACAGATTACTATTGCTTGATCGATCATAATCAATCCCTAAAGTCGACTAAAGCAAGAAAAGGAAACAGGAAGTGGAGGTAAACTTTACAGTAGCATCCCAAGAACATAAATATTTTTTTAACTCGCTACGAACCCCAAGACGTTTAGGTCAACGTGAATACAACTTGCTTCATTTATATTCAACCATTTCGAGTTTGTTATTTGCGACGCTTTGTAAGTTGTGTTGCGTTGCGTTAGTGCTCTACACTCTCAGCTGAATCTAGGCCATTGCCAACTGGGCCTATGTTATGCGCAGTAAGTTGGACTTGGCCAATCGCCATCTGGGTATCTACCATGCACTGTAAGCTGGCCCCAGGCCATTGACAGCTTGCAGATTATCCATTGTAAGGAAAAGCCTCTTCCTTATCTGGGTGCTCTGACTGCACCAAAATATGAATGTAGTTGATGAAGCCGTGGAAGAAACTTCAGCCGGAAATATCCACTAGTATAATGTTTTTTTAATAGTCGATTGTATTAGCGTGAGAATGGTCAATATATGACTTCAAAGTAAGTTGACTCCAGTTCATTGCGTTCCGACCCTTTTGTGGTAGTCTTACCGCTTTTTACGTGTTATATGCATTCCAAAATGTTAATATCACAAGTTTGTTGGCCCACTCTAAGTGGGTTTTTCTAAAATGGTGAGGCATTAAAAATATAATTAAAACAATTAAAATAGCAAAAATATCCTATTTAAAATAGCAAAAAAGTCTGATCCAAACAAAAATTTGTGCAACCATTTTTCCAATCACGTAAATGAACTTCTATCAAAAGGAAGCAATTTTATTGAAAGTTGTTCTCAAAAGGTTATGATTTAAAAACTCGTTTACATGTTTGGAAATTAGTGCAATCAACATATGAGGTATCTCACTGTATTACATATTATTGGATTATTTCAAATTTCAATAATATATTTTTATTTTTGTAATTGAAATTTTATTTATGTTTAATGTCTTGAATAATTATATATTATTATTTACATGTGTGTTTGAAGAAGTGAAGTATACAAATCATCATTTTTCTGAGAAGGTATTTTTTTTTATGTGGAGAGACTATCATAATATCCCTTTCCCTTAAGAACATTTCGAGCTCCAATTTTCTTGTGATGCTCTTATATACTTCATTTTCAAAATTTATTTAAGAATTTCTTTTAATGCTTACATCTATTTTTAAATTTAGATCTCTCATTTAAACAACACATTCTTTTTTAACATCATAACTAATTATACACTGTTATTTACATGTGTACTTGAAGAAGTCAAGTACACATCCCATCGTTCCTATGAGAAGATCTTTATGTGGAGGGATTATCATAATAATCCTATCCCTGTCCTCTCTCATAACTTTTGGAACTACAAATTTCTTGTCATTTCCTTATATACCCAATTCTCAAAATTTATTTAAGAATTTTCTTTAATGCTTACATCTATTTTTAGATTTAGAGCTCTCACTTAAAGAACATATTTTTTTTTAATCTTTGAATATTCTCTTATAGACAAGTCATTTGGGCTTTAACTATCCAGGTTTTTCTACCTAATTGCCTTTGATATCAATGATAGGACCACATGATAGAAATTTAAGGTGGGATTATCACGTTAGTGTAGTAAAGAGAATGATAAACAGGGGAACTTATCTTCATTAGAAATATTATAGGTATAAACATATAATTAAATGGTTAGTAAGCATGCATAGGAATCAATTGATGATAAACATCAAAACACTTAGATTGTGTTACAATATCGTGGTGATCAAAAACCATAAGTGACTTCATATTGCATTTGTTCATATGATGTTTTTTATAATTAAACAATTTAATTAAAAGCGGAAAAGGGCATCACTACTTTAGAAATAATTCTCAATTTTTTATTTGAGTATAATACTATAAATATTTTATAATATTAAGGGGAGGAAGAATCCTTGTTATATACCTAATAAATATTGAGAATTAAATTAAAAATATAGAAACCCTATTCTAAACTAGAGAAACTTATCACTGTAAATATTAACAAATAGTAAATAAGTTACGACAGTATTGATGGCATTCACATGCTCTATCATGAACTCTCGATTATCCATCCTCATTTTATACAGCTTGCTCAATGGGAAATATTTTCCAATGAGGGAGTTAGACTAATACAGATCCTATATTTGACTCTATAATTCCTTGGTTGTAGCTTCTCCTAAAATATTCAATAATATTAAATTCTAGAGACAACCAAATTGTGTACTTTGTCTTCTAATCCAAATTTCTTCATTCTTTTATTGACATTCTCTAAAATTTGACAATGGAGTTCATTGATATAGTCTATGTCTCTAGATCTGCTCGAACTAATCATAGATTCCTTAAAAAGTAATCAAGTATACCATTTCACCTTTACATAAAATAATGGCCTTCAATCTAAAAAAATGGTTTCTTCTCGTAGTAATTAGAAACATGATTTTGTACTCTCCCAAAATAGTTGCTTCTCATTTCCTGAGGGACTTGACTTAGATGGAGGAAACGAACAAAATTAGGATATAAAATACCAAGAAACTATCAGTCTGATTTGTGTATATTAGATGAATACATGCTCAAAATAAGAAAGATCAAAGTCCCTCTGTGTGTATTTTCCAAGTTTTGGTACAATTGTCTAACATTTCTTCAACATACATTACTAGTGAAGAGATGATATGAAGATATAGCCTATGAAATCTTTGAAGAGGAAGGAGAGAAAAATTAACTGCCTTTGATCCAATTAGTTCCCTTAATCTTTTCTTCCAACATCGTACTTAATGACAACACACTAATTAATTTCTAAATTGCAATGTGCATACGACTTTATTGATTAGTAGATCTCTTTTTTAATTGTAGGATGTAATTTCCACTCACTTTCCAACAATGCTAATTGCTTCAAGAACCTTCTTATGTATAACATCACTTTTTAATCCCCACATTTCTATAATATATAATGAAGATTTACAATGTTGGGATGATTAACTTGGATAACTTTTCAATATTTTTAATTAATGTAATATTCATCGTCATTCAACATGTTAAGGCTAAGGAAGAGTGTAGCCAATGGATCGCGATGTCTGGGAGGGAAACGTGATTTGAGGGCAATGTTGCAGGAGGGATTGGAGAAAATCATTATTTAACTAGCTAATTAGATCTTCTTTACTACTTCTTGGCCCTATTCGCATTATTACATCCATCTATCACTAAATATTTCCTAACAGTGAAGTCTATAATTTGGCTTATGAAATTATCCAAAAGATGTCTCAAAAAAACGTTTTTGTGGAAGAACATATAGCAAGAGGGCATGTTGTACATAATACTATCATTCATTGCAAATCTTAGGACACTACTTATGATATTTTCAAAGTATGTGTACCAATATCAACATAACTACTTCAATTTATCAATCACTTTATGAATTAAATATGTTTCTCTTCTAAACCTTCATTTTCGTTAACTCTCAAAAATTTGAATAAAATTCGCTAAGAAAGTGAAAATGTTAATCAGATACAATAGATGAAGGAAAAAAAAAACTAAACATTTCAAAAAACAAACCTATAATCCATTAATATAACGTATTTCTTAAGAAAAACAAGATATATATTTTTCTATACCTATCCATAATATTATATACATATTATATACGTAATAAAAAGCTTTCTTAGACATATGTAAACCCGATATAATCCAGTTGCATATTTATAGATGAAAAGGTATTGGAAGTGACATACACAAATTCTTGTTTACCTATTTTGCTAGATGTTACACATCCTTTCTATATTTGGACGTGGTTTCATATATTTAAGGCCAATAATAACATTGTTGTAATTGGGATATTGTTTTCTTTTTAGTAGAAAGAAAAATATGATTTATATTTGGACATAGTTTCATATATCTAAAATCAATAATAATATTGTTGTAATTGGGATAGTGTTTTATCTTCACTAAAATGAAAGGTATGCACTTCTTTGATTATACTCACTTTTTCATTTTTTTTAAATACATAATTTACCAAGATGGTTTGACAATTTTTTATATTCCAATATTTCCATTTTTAGTAGCATGGATTAGTATTTCGAAAACATTCTTAAATTCTATTATATTTTTCGATATAACTTCCTCGAGGTAATGAAGAATGATATAAAGCAATGGATGAATTAATAGAACGTCTAGATAATATATCAACGTCTTTCCTTTGTATACCTTTATTGTACCAAATGATCAAATAAAATTCATGCAAAAATCTGATCGACCAGAAATTACATTATTACTTACTTTGTTACTGTAGCTTAGTTAATTATTGAATACACTTAATTTATTATTGAATATACTGCAAAGGTTGATGATAGGTATGCATGATTAAACTATTATCTCATCAACTAGTGTTTCCGTTTTTTCATACTCTAATCAAAGCGGACATTGGACATTTTTTTTTATATCACTTGAATATAATTTCAACCGGCATGAATAAAGAGCTATCATAATAATACGAAATTGGTTTCCTCCTTTGAATTATCATTTCTACTCTGGCATTATCAAATTTGAGTGAAAAATAGTTAGTATAAATCAATTTTAATCATTTCCTCTACCACTTCCCTATCTCTTCCTCGACGTAGAAGATTATCCATGCACTGTAAATTCCACTGTGAGAATGATTAGAAGGAAAATATCCCATGTCATTATCACTTGCATCAACTTCAGTTTCAATCACTTCCTCCAGTGCCCTATCTCTTCCTTAGCGTATCTCTTTCTCAACTTAGATGATCCACTCACTGTAAATTTCACTGTGAGAATGATTTCAAGGGAAAACGGCTTGCTGTTTTAATTTTACTGTGTATGCTTGATTTTATATGTAATTTTTAGTAAATTGTGTTGTTAAGGTTATAGTAGGTATGAGTGTGATTTAGTTTATGTTTTTGTATTAATGTCATATTGTCTGTTTTTTTCTTTTCCTTAGGGTTGTTTTCTATGCACATTTAAGGTATTTAAATTGGTTTATTTAATTTATTTATTTTTAAATGAAAATTGGTTTTTTATATTTTAAATTTTTAATCGTTTATATATTATATTTATTATAATTTTTTATTTTCAGAAGAATATAATTATATTTTTTAATATTTAAACAATAATATATTTTTAAAGTTTAATTATGTTTTTGAGCATGTTTATTTTGGAAAGGAGTTTCATAATTTTAATTTAAATACCAATAATCGTTAAATAGATTATAGAGATTTCATCTCCAAAAAAAATTCTATAATATTCCTAGTAATGTACAAAAATCAAAGTAGTTATGTTTTTTTTTCTCCTTTAATTATAATAGCATTTGCACCACACGTTGCAAAGGAACGCCGTAAGGCATCAATTGAAAAACAATTGCAACACGGGAATGGGCAAATCTGAAAACAATCTTACCTTTTTTTATAAGACAAATAAAGCATCAAACATTTTGTTGAATTTATATCTCATGACCTTGCATCTCTGTGTCACATATAAAGTCTAAAAAAAACTCAGAAAGTAAAGAAAATTTTATTACTACAACTTTGTGTTCTTCCACCTGTTCTAGAATACTATGTCAACTTACATAAAACTTTTCTTTAGAGCCTAATTCTTCATAACATATTTTCTAGATTGTTCTAAATATTCATCTAGAAGATATGGAAAATACATGACAGGTACAAACAATTACAAAGAGCAATCCTGTACAGACCATTAGAAATGGATACTCCTCGAGCCGTAGAGAGTATTGTTATTGTGGGCTTGGTAGAAAGGCAGTAGCATCCCATCTTTGATAATCGATATGCCTCTTGATTCTGTTCTTTATAGGAATTCAACAAATTTCTGATACGTTTCATCCAAAATGTGAGGGAAGGTGGTCCAAAAAAAGAATTTTGTTGTACCCAATCTAAAATCACCTTTGAGTGACCAAAATCATCTAAGTTCTTTATTGCTAGCCAATGAGTAGATAGAAGAGACGCAAAGAGCTATAATCTCTGCTCTATTGTTAGATCGAAAGTAACCATTCCACCAGAAATAAAAATAGCTACATGTCTTTAGAACTAAAAAAGCCCCACTGCCACATGCCCTATAAGTATATGCCCCATGAAAACATACAACTAGATAATTAATCCATACCTCCTTGTGTGGAAACGACTAAAAAATCCCCACTACCACATGCCCTATAAGTATGATCCCCATCAAAATATACAACTAGATAATTAATCCATACCTCCTTGTGTTGAAGCAATCTCGAAAGGGTCTCAAAGGAGTCTTCTTCGACATAGGACCATTATCCAAAAAGTAAGCAGATATCTTAAGACATGTACTTTCAATATTTGGGAAATCTTAAAGATAATGTTTTCCATTAAAAAATAATTAGTTCACGTGGTTCCTGTTTTCAAAGCTATGGTCTCAGGATATAGTAATTTGCAGAGCAGCTTCATCCTCATCGACATAAGAAACATTCCTCACTCCAAAGGTGCATAAATGAACCAGCTTATGGCACTCATCAATCAACTGATATAGGAAGACATAATGGCCTTACAGATCATCATCAAACATAATCGAATAGTCTCAAGCCTGGTCATAGTGATGGAGTTGTTAGTAGACCATAAGTCTAGGTCTTGGTTGTGATGCGCTAAGGGTTGAGTAAGTTTGGGCTAGGGATTTGGCGAAGGACTAATGGAATATCGTTAGGCTGGGCTTTTCCGCTTTTCCAAAGTCAGCGTTTTCCTAGATATTTCTTAGTGTTCATTATGTGTGTGATTTTTTCTATTTGTGTTCATGAATATGTTTGATTTACCTTGGTTTTTATACATAACAACCCATTGCAAACACGTTAACTCATGAAGGAAGCTTTTTGTATAAAGCAGTGAGCATTATCAAATAACGTAGAAGATGTCATGAGAGCTAAACGTTTTGCAACATATGTCCACATCAGCGATGTTGTGATTCCATTCACAGGAGGACACAAGATGGATGTCCTCGATAATATGTTGTAAGGTACACTTTGCTTATCCAATTCCCAATTAGTTGACCGTGTTGTGCCCATTCTACATCATAAGCAAGTAGAAATAAATGCAAGCACTTGATATTCGTTCCTTTGGCTAGAAGATATCCTGATATAGTTGGAAAACCATGAGTAGTGCAGCTAGAATCTAAATAATCAAAACCTTTTAAATAATGTATTTTAAACCTTTTATAATGAAAAGTTTATTTATGTTTAATATCATGACTAATTATACATTATTATTTACATGTGTGCTTGAATAAGTCAAGTATACATCTCATCATTCCTCTGAGAAGGTCTTCCTTTTGTGCAGAGACTATCATAATATCCCTTTCCTTTCAGAACTTTTGGAACTACAATTTTCTTGTCATGCCCTTATATACCTCATTCCCAAAATTTATTTAAGAATTTTCTTTAATTATTACATTTATTTTTAGATTTAGATCTCTCACTTAAAGAAGGAATTTGTTTTTAATGTCATGGCTAATTATACATTATTATTTACATGTGTGCTTGAATAAGTCAAGTACATATCCCATCATTCCTCTGAGAAGCTCTTCTTTATGTGGAGGGACTATCATAATATCCCTCTCTTCTCTCATAACATTTGGAACTACAAATTTCTTGTCATTTCCTTATATACCCCATTCCCAAATTTATTTAAGAATTTTCTTTAATGCTTACATCTATTTTGAGATTTACAGCTCTCACTTAAAGAACATATTTCTTTTAATCTAGGAATATTCTCTTATAGATCAGTCATTTGTGCTCTAACTACCCATGTTTTTCTACCTTATTGCCTTTGATATCAAGGATGAGTCCACATTATAAAAATTTAAGGTGGTTGCATTACGTGCAATAGCTACAATTAGACTATCACATTAGTGTAGTAGAGAGGATGTTAAACAAATTCACTTATATTCATTAGAAATATGATATGTACAAGCATGTAAATTAAATAGTTAGTAACCCAACATAGGAATCAAGTCATAATAAACATCAAAACACTTACTTCAAAATATGTTGTGTTACAATACCATGGTTATCAATACTAAATACTTGGAAAACCATAACTCACTTCTTAGTGCATTTGTTCATATCATATTTTTTCTAATTAATCAATTTAATTAAAAGGGGAAATGTCATAACTACTTTGTAAAGAATTCTCAACTTTTGATTTGTGTATACTACTATAAATATTATATAATATTTTGTGGAGCTATAATCCTTAGTATATACCTAATAAATATTGATAACTAAATTAAAAATCTAGAGTCCCTATTCTAAAATAGACACACCTATTAATGTTAATATATATAAACAATAATCAAGTCACCATAGTATTCATGGCATTCACATGCTCTCTCATTGGCTCATCCATTATTTATCATCATTTTGTACAACTTCAATATGAAATGTTTGCGTACAAGGGACATAGGCTAATATAAATCCCATAACTTATCTCATAATTCCTTGATTGTGGCTTCCCCTAAAATTTTCAATAATACTAAATTTGAGGGAAACAAACAAATTGTGCTCTTTGTCTTCTAAGCCAAATTTCTTCATTCTTCCATTGACATTCCCAAAAATTAGAATCAATGATTTGATCTATTAAAAGATCTTCAAGTATATCATTTCACATTTACATCAAATAATGGCCTTCAATCTACAAAAACAAAATGGTTTCTTCTGATAGTAATTAGAAACATGATTTTGTACTCTCCCTAAAAGGGGCTTCTCATTTGTAGAGTGACTTGGCTTAGATGAAGGAAACAATCAAATGGAGGATATAACATACCAAGAAACCATCAATTTGATGTGTATATTAGATGAATACATGTTCATAATCAACCAAATCAAGGTGCCTCTGTGTGTATATCCCAAGTTGTGGTTGAATCCTCCAAAACCCTTGTCTAACCTTTCTTCAACATACATCACGAGTGAAGATATGATCTTATGATGTAGCTTATGAAATCATTTTGAGGAGGAAGGAGAGAAAAAATAACTATCTATGATCCACTTAGTGTCCCTGATCTCCTCTTGGAATGAACTACATAACCACAATACACATATGTTTTTCTTAACTTCCAATGTGAATACAACTTTATTTATCCGTAGATATCCTTTTTCTAATTGTAGGATGTAGTTCCACTCACTTTCCAACACTTTTAATTTATTGAATCACCTTCCCCTCTATAACATCGCTTTTTAATACCCATATTTTTGTAATATACAATGAAGATTTTACAATGTTGGTATGATTAACTTGGGTACCTTTTCCATATTTTTATTTAATTACACTGAAGGTGTCTCCTTTTGAAATTGGTCAGGCTAGGCATTCGTCTACACTTTTCATCTCATTTTCATATCTATCCATCTCTTGTTTTGCCCATTAAGTGAAACTTGTTCAAAAACAAAAACTAGCCTTTCATTCCTATGACGTAAAATGTATGGAAAATAACTCGCACTTGGGAATAAGAAAACCATTGATTGGTTGGATTATTTCCTTTTCCAACAAACCATTTCAACTCAATAGGATTCCAGTGCCCCTATATACATGATTATTCTCCTTGTTCAGTTGGATGTGGTTTGCTTCCAAACAATCATGGGCACAGATATCTATTTCTTTACTACAGGTTAGAGCTCGACCTTGTTCTTTTAAGTTAGACAAAAGTGAGGGGTTCAACGACATGCTCGCTCCACTACAATCCAAAAAAAATATAGGTTCAGATCCAATCTATCAAGGCATCTTAGAAACGAAAACACCTGCCCCTGTGCATTGGTGGTTAGGGTAGTTGGTAGTTGAACCGATACCTTTTCATTTATTTCTTAATGAAACATGAATAAGCCTAGAGGAGTGTGTCAGGACCACCAATTTATATGAGGGGATGACATCATGTTCTATTTCCATAGGAAGAGATATCACAATTTTTGTCTCATTTCCAACTCCAACTTCCACATCAACGGTCATTTCATTGGCAAGAGAGGAAAATGAATGGGCAGAGACTTCATGTGGTTGAATTCTATTTGATTGTTGTTCACTAATGGTTGGAAGCTCTGTTTTGCCACGAGAAAGGTTTTCATGTGGGAATATTTAGTGGACTGATTAACCATTTCCTTAGATGGTTAACCCATAACTTTTCCTCTAGGCGAGGGGGCTACATGGGAAACAACCTCTGGAATTAATTTAGCTTGTTCTGACAACACCAATAAGTGGTGGTTCAAGTAGAGAACAAGTTGAATATTAGCATTCCTGGGGTGCCCATCAGTGAAGACGAGTCTTAAGTCCGTAAGTACGAGATCATTGCTAGCAAGGAATGCTTCTCCCATCTAGAGCTTAGCTTCAAGTTCTACTCTCTCAGCCGCAATGTGAATAGTGTGCTTGGCTAGAAATATGGGGAAAAATACCAAATCTGTGGGAAAATGGGGGCAGCCATGCCTGTCATGAGAGGGGAATCAAAATATGTGACTTCCAATCTATTTGATGCAGACTGCAAAGCTTCACGTAAGGATAATTTTTTATTTAAAATGTTACTGAAATTTAAGATACACCACACACACACACACACACACACACACACACACACACACACACACACATATATAGAAATAGAGAGAGAGAGAGAGAGTAATAATAGCCACTTCTTTACTTACTTAGACTGAGACCAAAATTGTGTTAAGGAGTCCATTAAAATATGGAGAAAAGAGATTTGCTGGAAATTAACTTTCTTCTCTAGGCCATATGGAAAGAAAGAAACAAAAGAACCTTCAAGGATTAATGGACGCGGAGGGAGTATGGAATGAGATTGTTTAGAATATAAGAGAAACAATTATAGCATATCAATGACATTCAAATGATTGGGAAGTTTCCCCTAATGAAGCATGGATCATCTGTCATCTAAATTTATCCCCTCAAATGATTTCTCATTCTTCTTGGAAAATCATCGTATCTTGTATATCCTCTCCAAACCAGTGCTCTACTTGTCGAGAATGATTTATGAAGCTAAATTGTGATGGTGCCTCCAAAGGAAACCATGGGGAGGGTGGGTTTGGGGGTTTAATTAGAGACTCTTAGCACCATATCAAAATAATCTGAGGGTGGGTTTGGGGGTTTATTTAGAAACTCTCAGCATCATATCAAAATCATCTAGGCAATAGAATGTGGCTATGTTAGTAATAATGAAGACAATTTCACTGCTTTAGTGCAAGGTCTCCTTATATCCAAAAGAGAAGGTTACAGGAAGATGGTGATAGAACAAGACTCCAACCTTATGATTGGTGTTGTTAAAAATTGAACCACTGATCCAGAATTGAGAATATTAGTCACAACTGGAGGACTGCCCACTTGGCGCAGAACATTAGAGATATCCTACCCTCATTTGATTACATCATACCATCTCAGGTTGAGAGAGAAGGAAACAAAGCACATGATTTCTTAGTGAATTGGGGATGCCTCAAAATCGGAAGGACTTTGGATTAACCATGGCCTTTACGAGAGCTTAGTGAAAATATGGATAGTATGAGACAAATATTAGATCTCGATGTTCGAGATAGAAACAAACCTAACCAAAATGTGAATCATAGATCCTCGATGGGGGTGTGAGAAGAGAGTTGGGGACTATCAAGATCTGTTCCATGGATAGAATTTCAATGAGAAAGTATGGGGGGTGGTCATTTTATCGACCTCACAGACTAGCCTTCAGCCACAAGGTGGCAATGTGCATGGTTGACATTAATGGCGAGTGGAGGGGTTGACCATACATTTCCTTGTCGATGTTTTATCCTATTATCTCAGGTCCGTTTGGAGGTATTGTTATTTATATTCTTACAAAGATGCTTGCAATTTTTGGGTTGCATGCGAAGACACCTACAGAGGTTCACCATCCAAGTGTAGATGATCTTAGCCTCTTCCCTGTGGATGGCGACTGTGAGCATTTTATCTCAGTGTGTGTAGGTTTTAACCCCATACAGAAACTACCTGCATATGAATTCTTAAACATAGAAAATAGATAATATGAGAGAATAACACATAAAACATGTATACATAGAGATTTTCCCTTGGATCCTAAAACCAAGACTACCAGATTGATTTTTCATTATGTTCCTTTCAATGGTGCAATACATATTTATACATTTCGAAGCATCCAATACCATGGACTGAAAACCATCGCATCCAAAACCATGTGTGAAAACCATGCAGAAAACCATAGGTAGGTCCACGCAACCTAATATAGGGTCCAAAAGAATTTCCTTGGGGCGCTGCATTGGACCCTGTAGAGGGGAGCTGCCCACCCCCCTCAAAGCCCCCAATGAGGGGGGGCTGCTGCACCCCCTATGAACCCCCCACTATGCAATTGGCACAACAAAGGGGGGGCTCTTCCCCCCCTCTAAGCCCCTAGTTGAGTACACGAGGTAGTCATGGAAAGAATATAACACAACCCAACATTCTCCCACTTGTTGTTTTCTTTCCATAGGGGGCCACAAGAGAGATTAGTCACTTATCCAACCCTACAACACCCATTGTTTCTCTACACCAAGAGAACTTCTCAAAGGTCACAAATTTTTTTAATGCATCTGCAGTATTCTTCAAAGTGTCCACCTCTACCAACAACACCTTTTTGTCTTCTATCATATTCCTCACAAGGTGATATTGAACATCAATGTGTCTTGTCTTTGAATGATAAGCAGGGTTCTTTTCCAAGAAAATTATGCTTTGGTTTTCATAGTCTATCCTTATAGCTCCCTGTACTAACCCCATACTTGAACACAATCTCTACAACCAAACTGCTTCCTTGCTTGCATGAGTGGCTACCATGTATTATGCCTCTGTAGTTGATAGTGCTACTACAAATTGTTTCTTATTCATTCAACTTATTGCACCTCCAAATAGGCTAAGCACATACCCACTGATAGATCTTCTCTGATCCAGATCTCCAGCCCAGTCTGCATCAACAAAGCCATGAATATCCAACACTCTGTCCAGTCCTGGTCTTCCTTGTTAGCACAAACCATAATGAGTAGTGTCATGCTAATACTTGAAAACCCGCATCATTGCTGTCCAATGCTCCTTTCCTAGTTTTCACATAAACTTGCTCAATATTGCCACTACATGTGAAATGTCTAGTCTTGTACTGACCATTGCATACATTATGTTGCCGATTTCAGTTGCATATGGAACACGGGACATGTCCTCTTCCTCTTCTCGTGTCTTGGGACACTGTTCAACAAATAAATTCACACCTACAGGAATAGGAACCTTCACCGGTTTACTATCCTGCATATTAAACCTTTGCAGTATTTTCTCAACATACTTCCTTTGGTTTAACCAGAGCTTCCTCTTTGCCTGATCTCTTTTTATTTACATGCCCAAAATATTGTTGGAAGTACCAAGATATTTCATGTCAAATTTAGAGGATAATTAGGTCTTCAAATCTTCGATAATTTCTTTGTCATTTCCAACAAACAACATATCATCCACATACAAGGCTAGATAAATAACACAGTCACCAATTAATTTAAAATACACACAGTGATCTAATTTTCTTCTGGTGAAACCAAGTCCATGTATAAATGTATCAGAATTTTAGTACCACATCCTTGGTGACTGTTTTAACCCATACAAAGACTTATTTAACTTGCATACTAGTTCTTTCTTACCCTTCACTGGAAAACCTTCAAATTGCTTCATGTAGATCTCCTCTTCCAGATCCCCGTGAAGAAATGTTGTCTTCACATCGATCTGTTTTACCTCAAAATCAAAGGGAGCAAAAATAGACAGAGGTAATCTAATAGAAGCTACCTTGGCAATAGGAGAAACAATATCACCAAAATCAATTCTTGACACCTCAGAATAACCTTTTTCTACCAACCAAGCTTTGTATTTCTCCACCTTTCCTTATGCATTTGTCTTTTTCTTCAACATCCATTTGCTGCCAATGGATTTCCCTCCAAACGACAACTCCACCAGATACCAAGACTCATTTTTGTGAAAATATGCCATTTCATCAACCATGGCCTCTTTCTAGAGTTTCCTCTGAATCTAGTGCTTCCTCCACAGTTCTGGGATCATCATCACTAATAGATAAAGAAAATTTTGAAGAGAAAGTAGATGGACTATACCTTTCTAGCTTCCTTCTTTTTCGAACTGATCTTCTCACACATGGAGTTTGTGGCTCTTCATCTTCTCATTCCTCCTATGCTATAAAGTTTGATTCTTCCTCCTTTAGCTCAAACTCTATCTTCTCAGGTTCCTTTGATGGTTCTTCATGTTTAATAACATATTTCACTTCTCTGAACACCACATCTCGGTTGTACACAACCTTCCTTGTTAATGGGTTCCAAAGCTTATAGCCTTTTAAACCATTCTTATACCTAATAAAGATGCACTTTTCAGATTTACTATCCAACTTGGTTCTTTTCTCCTTTGGAACATGTACACATGCATCACATCCAATTATCCTCAGATGTGAAATAGAGGTTTTCTTACCAGTCCATATCTCTTGTGATGTTTTATCCTCAAACGTTGATGAAGGTGGTTTGTTGACTTGGTAACATGTTGTCTTCACTTTCTCTGCCCAGAATTCTTGTCCTAACCCGACACCACTGAGCATTCTTCTTTCCCTTTCCATCAACGTCTTGTTCATTCTTTCTACAACTCCATTTTTCTCAGGTGTATATGGATTAGTCTTTTGTCTTGTTATACCATGCTTCTTACAAAATTCCTCAAATTCCTTACTGCAAAACTCTCCACCATTATCTATTGTCATCATCTTTATCTCCTTCTTTGTCTAGTTTTCCACCAAAGCCTTAAATTCTTTGAACCTATCAAAGACTTCAGATTTCTTCGTAAGGAAATATATCCATGTATTCCTTGAGAAGCCATCTATAAATGATATATAGTACAGAGAATTACCCAGTGATGGAACCCTCACAGGTGTAAACACATCACTGTGCACAAGCTCTAATATATGTTTCGCCCTCTTACCACCAGAGGGGAAAGTTACCAGATTCTGCTTCCCATATACACAATTTTCATAGAAATCAAAATCCGGAGAGCTATTACTCATACCTTCTACCATACCTTTACCATGAAGTATTCGAAGGCCCTTCTCTCCAATATGTCTAAGCCTTTGAGGCCACAACATGGTCTTCTCTCCACAGACCACTATAGTTTTTGCTCCACTTTCAGAAACCACAAAACTATTGCAGCCATCTGAGTCAATCAACCATGTCTTATGATCTACATGTCTACTTGAAGAAGCTAAGTACACATACCCACCTTCATCTAAGGTGGTTTTCGCCTTTGTAGAAGGAGCATCATCAGATCCCTTTCCATTGTTAGGAGCTTTAGATTTACAGCCCCTTTCGTAGTGCCCTTCCTTTCTGCATTTCCAGCAAACTACCTTTACAGGTTTTCTTGGAGATTTATGCCTCCCTCTAAATTTAGATATTCCACTCGATGACTTATTTTGTTTCTATTCTAGGAATGTCATTGTACAAACAAGGCATGTCCATTCTAGCTCTCCATATTTTTCCATCTCATCTCCTCCATCAGCAATGATGAGACTATTTCATCAAACTGCAAGGCAGTTGCATTGAATCCTATTGTAATAACTAGACCATCCCACGAATCTGGTAAAGAACACAACAAATTTTTTCACTTATCTTCATCTAGAATTTTAATATCAATAGATAATAACTGACATACCACAATATTAAATGCGTTTAGATGCTCTGCCACCAAGTCTCCATCTCTCATCATCAGGTTATACAACTTTTTTCGTAGGAACAATTTATTCACGAGAGACTTAGATTGGTACAAATTCCCTAACTTGTCCCACAAATCCATGGTCATAGATCCCCTTATACATTCAACAATACTGAATCTGAGACACATAATTGTATTTTGCTCTTTTCCTTCTAATCCAACGTCTTCCATTCTTCATCAGACACTCCCGTTGGTTTAGTACCCAAATCTACAATGATCCACTAATATTTATCCACCAATAGATCCTCCATATTGAGTTTCCAAAACTCAAAACTCTGACCAATAAATTTCTCAATCTCTATCTTTCCACTGCTTGCCATCTTCTTTCACCACTAGAATCGATCCCACAGATCTCCCACTCAACAGGGTCTACCATGCTCCTAAATGAAACCCCTTAGCAATAAAGGCGTCCCCTTGAAGCCAAAACAACTCCAATACCAAATGTATGTTTAAACCCCATACAAAAATTACCTGCATACGAATTATGAAACACAAAAAGTAGACAATGCGAGAGAATAACACATAAAACACATATACACATAGATTTCTCCTAGATCTGAAAGTTGGGACTATTAGATTGATTTTTCATTATGTTCCTTTTAATGCTACAATACACATTTATATATGTCGAAGCATCCAATACCACGGACCGAAAGCCATCGTGTCCAAAACCATGGAGCGAAAACCATCGCGTCCAAAACCATGCACCAAAAACCATCGTGTCCAAAACCATGTATGAAAATCATGCAAAAAATCGGAACCCATAGAGGGGGGGCTACCCTCCCTCCTCAAACCC
>APFE031293515.1:83986-104045 GCA_000404065.3 Pinus taeda
TTATAATAAAATATTATAAAAATGAAATCATATAATATAAGAATTTTAGTTGCAATTGGACTTGGAAAATATGCCCCACTCTTGCATTTTTCTTTACTGTTCTTGGAAAATGAGCCTATGTCTTGATTGCTGAAGCTTTGCATCTCTAGGAAAATGTGGGAATCAATGATACCAATCACTACATTGGAGTCGTAGTCAAATTCAACCCAGAAGCGGCTTGTATTGGGTCTCTTGAGGTTGAGGAAATATGGAGATCACATCATGTGTAGTTAGAGTACATGATCAAGAAAAATGGCGAGAAATACTAGTGTTCTCTGCATCTCCTTGGCTTCATGCTCCCTTAGCCTTATGGAGAATCTTTGGAAAATAATGTTATAAACATGAAGCAAAAATATATCGTCATGTCGTGCATCCATAAAGGAGAATGATTTTGTCTTAAGGGCAACCTTAATAGAAGTAATGGTTGATGTGTACCACTAATCGTGAGTCAGAAAGATCACTAGTTTTGAATTATTATCAACTCAAACCATTAACTTCCTTCGTCCATCGTTAGCACATCTAGCAAACAACAGTTGGCACAGACATAACACTGAAAAAAACAATGACATTGGCATTGTTGAATTTCTCGGGATATCCAAAGAAACCATTGTGATATTTTTTTCACTTCAAATCCCACTTGATTTAAAGAACAAGAACCCTAACAAAACAAAAGAATATATATAGAGATATAAGCTAGAGAATTTCCTTCTCAAGTAGTATAGACACTGTAATAAGCTAGAGAACTTCCTCCTCTTATAGACTAGACATTGTAAATCAATCCACTAACGTGTCAAATGGTGTCATTCTCATCTTGTTAAATGGACTACATTTATGTCCAAGACATAAGTAGTTTATCCATTTAAGCTTTCATCTCTTTCTGCATTTCTTTAGACTTCTATGAATGAAAATGTCTTACTATTGCAATGCATATAAGTGAATAAGATAATATGCATACTATCTTGACTTCTTATTTCTAAATAATCAAATGTGATTTGAACGCAAAAGTATTGAACAATCACATGAAGAAATCGATAATTGCTGAACTACAACCAACAAGACTTTAGGAATTAATGACATAAATGAGAATAGTTTTTCCAACAATTGGAATAATATTATGTGGTCTATTCTATCTCACCAACAACCTTGACAATCATGCAAAATAACACAAAATCCATAGTAATAGTTCATCACACACATCCTTCATAAAAAATAATAGGAATTATAATAATAAATATATCATTGGCAAGTCACGAATACGATATCTTTCCACAATATGATGGTAGAGTTGCAACTGGATTTTTCAATACTTGAAAAATAACACCAATGTTGTTGATATGCACCTTTTAAGGCCTTTTCGTGACGAGAAAAACAGTGTCAAAGAATTTTTGTAGTATGCATTCATATTGTGCAAAATTCAACAGGGTGAAATGTTAGCATGTAAAAATGTGAAAATATTAATTATTATTTTAAAATACTATACTTGAAATTAAATAGGGTATAAAATTTATAGCATTTTTATTACAATTTTTGGGTGCATGTAAATTTTAGTAAAAATGAGTATTTGTTTGCCCTCGTTATGTTGAATGTAATTAAATTTATTTAGTTATTTGTATTTTATAAATAAAAATTAATGATTATGTAGGTTATTGAATTTTTTTTTGAAATTATGTAGCTAATTTTGAATTCTAAAATTTAACTATGAGCTTACTTTTTGATCTATTCTTGGGAAGATGATATTCCCCAATATTATATTCCTTCTATGTATCTTTGCACCTTTTGGGGCAATTTCTGTTGTGATATTCTTTATCATTTAGCATGTGAAGGCTAAAGAAGATTGTAGTCAACCTGTGTGGAAACCTGATTTGAGGGGAATGTTGTTAAGGGATTGGATAAACTCTTTATATAACTAACCAATTGGATCTTTTTAACTAGTTCTTGGATATGTTTGCATTATTACATCAATTTACCACTAAATATTTCCTAAGAGTGATGTCTATACGAGGCTTATGAAATTACCCAAAAGATGTCTCAAAAGGAAACATTTGTGTGGAATAACATATAACAAAGATTACAAGAATGTTGTACATAATACTATGCTTCATTGCAAAACTTAGGATACTTCTTACAATATTTTCAAAGTATGTGTATGAATATCTTCATAACTACTTCTATTTGTTAATCACTCTATGGATTACATATGGTACTCTTCTAAGCCTTAGTTTCCATTAAATCCCAAAATTTTGACTAATGTTCCTTGAGAAAGTGAGAGTGTTGATTAGATACAACGAATGTGGGAAACGAAAAAGAACTCAAACATTTAAAAAAGGTAAACTTGTAGTCCATTTGTATAACCTATTTCTTAGATGGAAGGACATGTATTTCTATACCTATCCATAACAATACTGACATAATCATGACCTCTCTCAAACATATGTAAATCCCCTATATAATCCATTGACATATTTTATGGATAACAAGGTATTGAAAATGACATAATTGAATGCAAATTTGTTTACCTTGTTCATTAGAAACAAAGGTCACACATACTTTTGCATAGTTGGACATGATTTCATATATCTAAGGCTTTAAACAATAATGTTGTAATTGGGATATTGTTTTACCTTCACCCCAATTACTAAAAATGAGAAAAGTAAGTGCCTGTCTCGTTATACCCATTTTTTAGCTTTTTAAAATACACAAATTACCAATATGGTATAACAATTTTTCATATACATGATAATCCAATGATTCCCTTTTTAATAATATGGATTAGTGTTTCCTAAACATCTTTAAATTCTGTCATATTTTTCAATGTAACATTCTCAAGGTAATCAAATATTGTATAAAGAAATGGATGAATTAATAAAAAGTCTAGATAAGATATCAACAATTTTTGTTTGCATACCTATCCTATAACTAATGACCAAGTGAAAATCATGCAAAAATATCATCCACCAGAAATTACATTACTAATATAATTAATATAATTACTAGTATAACATAGTTTGTTATTCAATATATTTCAAAGTTTACTGATATGTATGAACGATTAAGTCTTTTCTCATAAACCAAAGAACATATTTTGAGTGTCAACTCCTTTAAATTATCATTTCTCCCATGGCATTATGAGTTGCATCAATTTAAGTCTCAAATGGTTATTATAAATAAATTTCAATCACTTCCTCTAATGCCCTATCTCTTCCTTGACGTATCTCTAAGTTGACGTATCTCTTCCACAACTTAGATGATACATGCACTGTAAATTCCATTGTGGGAATGATTAGAAGGAAAAATTGCTTGTCGTTCTCTTTTTCCTTTTTATGCCTAACTTTATATATAAATTTTAGTAAATTGTGTTGTTAAAGTTACATTACTAATGAGCGTGACTTAGTTTATGTTTTTGTATTAATGTGATATTGTTGGGCTTTTTCTTTTCCTTTTGCAGAGTTGTATTTTTAGAGTATGCATATTTTAAGTATTTAAATTGGTTTATTTAATTTGAATTTATTTTATGATTATTTTTTTTTAATTATATATATATTATATTTTTTCTATTTTTTTTTAAATTTTTATAACAATATATTTTTTTTAGAGTTTTAATAATTTTTATTTTAAATTATCAATTATTATTAAATAGATTGTAGACATTTAACTTCTATAGAAAATTCTATAATATTCTTAGTAGTGTACACAAATCAAATTAATTATGTTTTCTTTCTCTTTTATAAGGTAATTGATTAATTTAAAACAAATATGAACAAATATTATATGAAATAAGTTACAGTTTCTTTTGTGCATGTGGTATTACAAGCAATGGTATTGTAACAAAGTCCACTTACAAATTAAGAATATCCATGATAAAGTGGGGATCAACGTCCATGAATAATAATCTTCTTGCATGTTTTTTTGTGTATATATGAACATATATTAATTATTTTTAAAATTAACAAGTGTAATATGTAGAATTTCTCCTTATGCCAAACGTAGAGAATCCTTATGGGGTGAATGTGATCATATAAATTATTTATAGTAAGAGCATGATTTAACCACAGAAAATTTTAAGGATCGAAAATTATCTTGATGTTTAAAAACACTGGTAAATATCACTAGTCCCTAATATGAAAACTATAAAATGTTTATTGACATTTTTGTAAAATTATTCAAATTTATAATGATTGTATATATAGTATTTATATAATGTTGGCGATTTTTAAGGTAAAATGATTTTATATTGTAAAGTTTGGGTGAATCATTTTTATAAAAAATTGAAAATTTTGAATCTTTTCTATAGAAAAATCATGGAAAATTAGGTCACATGTGAATATTATCCCCTAAAATTTTCCATGGATTTAAGCTCCACAACCTTGTTGGAAGGGGAATCAAATTGCTAATAATATATTGGTACATGGCAACATAGTTTTATGAAAAACTTGTCAATAACAATTAAATAATTACACAATAAATATAAAAATATTATGATTAATATAATATATTAATGGAAAAAGTTGAAAAAATATTGTTATCATAAAAAAACATTGTTATTAGAAGGAATACAAGAATTAATTAACATAAAGCATGAAATGATTATAGGTTGCCAACCTAGATCCATATTAACTCGGGGTCTACAAAGTGTTTAGAGGGATAAAATCTCTTTTCACTTCATAAGAGGTTTATATCTCAAGAGATTGATCCCTCTCGACACTTGGTATATTCAGGGTTAACATGGATCGAGATTGGTTTTCAAAATAATATAATTTTTATTTTTTTTCATGTCTCAAATATACTTAAGTATTAGTGTTTTGTTCCATGCTAAATGACATAAGGTTCATTATGAAAGAATTCAGTCGAGTCCACCATCTAGCCATCCACATCAAATCACATAATTTGAAGCACAATTATATTACACATCCAATGTTTGAGAGTACCAAACTATTTAGTTGGGCATATGCCAAACACGACTTTTTATTGATTATCATGCATCATTATAACGACATGTCCCTACTGCACATGAATGATTTCATCATCGCATATCAACAGTCTCTTAATTTGGAAATTCCTTGCCATAGAGCTCAATTTGTGATCCTCTCAAGAAATTTGGAAATGGATGTAGTAATTTTCCATGTCCGTCATTATCATCTTGGTGTTATATTTGTAGGTGGGAATGTATCTCAGAATTCAAAGGTTATATCATTCATGGAGATTAGGGGCAATTGTCAACCTCTTAGTGTGCCCTCTCTAATTGAATGCCCGCTCATGGTTTTCTAGAGGTACCCTCTATTTGTAAGGATCTATTTTCCACCCACGCTAATACCTCGTATGCTGATTATGATTTTCCCCTACTATTGAAGAGGAATATTTCAACAATAGATTAAATTGGGGTCGTTATCATTCCTTTAGAAATGGACTGGAAAACTAAACTTTGGCTTAGCTTGAAATCGCTTAACAAAGTCACCAAAAAGCCAACACGTAATCTCAAAGAATCTAGGAATGGTCGAGTAACCCAAGATGGTAGGAATCCGGTGAAGATGGAATAAGTCACGCTCAAAGGAGGCAATGAAAGCTGGATCGAAGAAACCAAAGACATGTTTGATCATGGCAAGGGATGTGGAAGTGATTTCAAGTAGAGACCAAAGAGTATCAGACACAAAGCATGGAGAAAGAAAGGGCTCTATCTTGACGATAGTGGACACGGAAAATAAATTGATTTAGGCTTGAGGTCATAGCTCAAGGAGGTGGTTAGGTCAACACCTCCAAGAAGACAATAAAAAAATACCGCAACATTGTATGTGTGCATCGCTTCCTTTAATAGTGGCTCTAGGTACAATGTTCCTTGATGGTTGGGGTTCAATCTTGGTCAACGAATCCTCGTCTCTCCAATTTTTAAAAAAGTATAGTTTAATCTTATCTCAGTCACATTCCATGTGCATCTAGAAGGAGATAACTTAAGAATAAATTTCTAATTTTCCATATTGTTCTATGTTGTTCCAATAGTATAATGAGCCCAAGATATAATGAGCCCAATACATAATCATCCAACAAATATTTACCCAATAAACATCAAAAGAAGACCTCAAGAATTACTGTACAACAAAGGGAACCCTTCAAATGTTCATACATTTGTGGTCAACTATAAAACCGTAGCTCAAAACCATAGTCACACTAATCAAGATATTATGTGAGAAATTGTGACTTCCTAGTTACTCCCTAAGGAATAATATACCAGTGGTTATGACTTTTTGAGTTAATCCCTGAATCACGACAAGCGAGGAACTAAGGTTTAACCCTCCCAAAACTATATTAAAGGCCTAGTTTCTCCCTTTAGGTTATTAAGCGAGAGACTGTAGCTTCCCAACTTCTCTTTGGACCATCAAGGGTGAGTTACTACAGTTGAATTTGTCTTGCGGTCAGCTTGCGACTATAAAATAGTAACCGTAGATATGTGCGAGTCTCCGACCTGTAATTTCGTATCTCGCGTGAACTTCTTCTGCAAAACTGTGTGAACCAAACAATAGAAGAGGAGAATAGAATTCACGATGATGATGTATAAATGATCTTGAGGTTTCCTATATTTATAGGCTTCCATGAGGGTCCACTTGATGTTGAGGACGACTTGTCCAATTGTACATATGTGTGAGGCCGACCTATTCCAATATACATGTGAGGGTTTATAAATTCAAAAACCAACTTATGCTTGTCCAAATGAGGTGATCTTCAGGTCTATTTTGGTCCTCTTGAAACAAGGAATTAAATGCAAGTATAATGTATTTCATATGAGTTATATAATGTGTAATTTGACACTAGTTATATAAATTGACACTCCCTCTCAATTAGGAAGAATTCCACCTGCCAATATATGTATGTTAATCATCATATCATCATCTGCCCATATATCTTAATTATATCTCCTGAAACATTATAAAATCTAAAATAAGAAGAATTAGGGAGCATTAGCTTCCACACATATCGAGCATTAGGATATCCAAGGAGCACATCTCAACTTTGGAATCAAATTGGGTAGCTCATTCTCAAACCAAAACCACAAAGGAGAGAAAATATCAACCCAATCCTATTGCATACAAATATTCCCATCAATGACCCTCAAGAGTCATGGGGCAGAACAATTGCATCACAATCAACTTTGATTTTACATCCCAAGTACACTCCCAACATGTTAACCAAATGGGGATCATTATTCGCAACAAGCTTAACTTGTGGGTATGATGCCAATTGGGGTATAATATACATGGACCAGATATGGAAGCAACACCTCTAACCCTATGAAGATAGGATAGAAATATTTATAACCGTATGGGTAACAAATACAGGTGATACCCTATTGTCCAGAGATTCTTGAACTGCAAGAGCCCTCTATCTCAATTCCTCACCCTAGGAGCTCAATAGGGGGGAGAGTTCGCTCAATGTCCTCAATCAACCCTGTCCCTTATCAAGAGTGGTCACATCCATCAATCCAAGTTTCTCTCAGAAGATTATGAGCTTCCATTTTGGTAAAGCCTTGGTGAGAATATTTGCAATATTTTCATCTATCGATATGTGGTGGAATATAATGGATCCTCTTTGTACCATGTCTCAAATTAAGTGATAACCAATATCTATGTTCTCGGAATTGTCATAAAATATAGGATCTTGTTCCATACATATCCCATGCTTATTGTCACAATATATCATTGTAGTGTCTAAGACTTGCTCAAATAGATCTCCAAAGATCTTTCTCAACCAAACTTCCTCACAGCTATACATGATAGCAACAATATAATCTTCCTAGGTGGTACTCAATGCTACAGACTTGTGCTTCCTAGTCATCCAAGATATCATGGTAGATTGAAGACTAAAACAAAATCAAGACATAATATTCCTTTCAATAACATTTATTTCCTAGTCAACATAGGTATATCCATGAAGTTGAGCATCTCAGGTAGAGTATCTTAGACCAAGCATGATTTTCCAATGTCAATATCTCAAAATGTGTTTGGTAGTCATCCAATGTTTGTGGAGAGGCTCGGTCATGAATTTACTCAACGTGTTCACTACATAACATATGTATGGATGGGTGTTTAGTATGAACATCAGAGCCCCAGTTAGTTTTCTATACCTGGATGGATTTTTCAAATATGGTCCTGTAATTTCTCCACATAACTTCTTAAAATTCATTTCCATTAGGGTGGTCATGGTCTTGCATTGTGTCATTACAAATATCTCTAACAACTACACGAAATATTTTCCTTATGAAAGGAAAATCTCACCAGTCCTTTTCCACACCTGAAGTCCTAGAAAGTAGTGCATGAGTCCAAGGTCCTTAATCCTGAATTTAGAGGCTATCTCCCTCTTTCATTTGATCACCAAGGTCTCACTAAATTTCAAGAACATATAAAACCAAAATCAAATACATACCTTGGACTTCCTTGAATTAGATATTGTCATTGGCATTACTTCTTGTGAATCCCAGCTTCACCAAATAACTGTCTATGAGGGCATAATATACATTGGGGGTTTACCTAAAGCCATCCAATGCCTTATTCAACTTGCAAACATGTGCCTTTCGATCTTCTTTCTCAACATACACTTCTTCTTGTACCATTCCATGGAGGAATGTAGCCTTTACATCCATATGATGGCGATTTTATCCATGGCTTGTAGAAAATGCTATTATCAAATGAATGGTTGTGTATCTAGCCGAAGGAGAATATATGTCATCATAATCCCCTCCTTATTTCCATGGAAATGCTCTAGCCATGACCCTTTCCTTGTATTTATCAATGCTACCATGAATTCCATGCTTGATATTGAATAGCCACTAGATTTCTCGTTCAGTCTCTGAAAACATCCCATACATCATTATTCATAATTGATTCATATTCCTCAACCATAATATATTTACAAACTTGTTCTCTTATGACTTCTTCGAATGTGGAAGGTTCGAATTGAATCATAGTTCTCGTGGTTGCAACATATCCCTTGTAGCTACATGGGTGCTTCCTTTCTCTAAATGATCTTCAAACAAGAACATGTTTCTTAACATCTTGTAGAGTGTCATAGAGCCAAATCGTGCTCTTCCTAGTACGAGGATCACTTGGAGGAGGATATAAGGGATCCATCTGCTCCATGGGATCATCAACAATATAAGTATCAGACTTGGGCATGCAAGGACAATATAGAATATCCCTGTCATCATTCCTCTTCTCGGGACGAGGAGGTGGAGGAAGGCCTTCTGATTTTCCAAGAGTAGCATCTTCATCGAATGTTACATCCCATTTAATTTAAACCTTGCTTTGAACAAGAATATATATTCTATAAGATTTATAATTTTCATAATAACCCAAAAACATACATTTTCTTCCTGTATCTTCTAACTTGTTCCTATTGTCCTTTGGTACATGAAAATATACGGGGCATCCAAATATACAAATATGGCTAATGTCAGGCTTGAAACCTATGAACACTTCTTCGAGGATATTTGTTTCCAATTATTGATGAGGCACCTTGTTTTGACATATACAATAACATGCGTTGCTTCTCCAAAAAGAAACTTTGGCAAATTTTGATCATGGAGCATGGCACGGGAACATTCTAATATAGACCTATTGTTCCTTTTTGCTAATCCATTTTTTTTGGGTGTATATGGAATAATTGTTTCCTTTTTTATTCCTTATTTCTTGCAAAATTCTATGAGCTCATTTGACATGTATTCCCCACCATTTCGGACATGAAAACTTTGATTCTCTTCCCTGTTTGGTTTTTTATCAAAGCTTTGAACTCGTTTAACATTTTGAAGGCTTCATTCTTGTGCTTCAAATAGTATATGCATGTATTTATAGAGAAGTCATCATCGAAGGTGATATAGTAAATATGGCCACCAATACACTACAGATGCATGCGACTACATATATCAAAATGAATGAGATGGAGGATTTCTTTTGTCTTGTTCCTACTAGGGGGAATGGTCCTGTTCTCTTCTTTCCACTCACACAATGTGGGCATACTCCAACATGATTGGATTTAACATCAGGAATACCAGAGATTAATTTCTTCAATTTTGGTATAGCATCATAACATAGATGAGCCAATCTTCGGTGTCATAACACGCTTAGATGATTAATATTATGAACCAATGCTAGAATTAGTCTTCTAGTGACTCTATAGAGTCCTTCAAATCTTGATCCTAACGGGAATGCTCTCTCATAGGTGAACCAATAGACCAAGTTTGAAATTTTCCCTTGATGAAGGAAACACTCATCCATTTATCTAACAAAGAGGATATAGATACCAAATTCTTCATTAATCCTGGCACATACATAACATTATGCAAAAAAATTAATTCCACTCAATTCAAATGAAATTTAATGGATCCAAAAACTTTTATAGGATGAGTGGATTTGTCTCCAAGAATAATCTTCAGCTTAGTTTCCATCTCTACTATATTAGAGAGAACTTCTCTATATCTAGAGAAATGATGAGTCACCCCAACATCAACCAACTAACTATCCCACAAAACCGAAGGAGAAGAACTAGTAAGGGCATAAATAGCAATATATTTTGATTGACTTGCAAAATTACTTTCATACGTAGAAAATATTGAATTATTTTTTAGGAGGATGACCTTCTTCGCGATCTCTTGATGTATCTCTTCTTCTTCCCGCATATTTTTTATTGCGGTCAATTCTCCAATCATATTTTCTTATTTTATTATTGTATTTGTATTTGTTTCTTCTAGTATTGTAACACAGTCGTTTTCTCTTCTCTGGATAATGTCAAGCGTAATTACCCTTCTCGTGAAAATTATAGCATTGATTGTGAGATGATGTTCTATCATTCCTTCTTTTTTTATTTTGAGGAGGAAAATTTCTTTATGGACCTCATTTTCCTTTCCTCTTCTTTTTGTTGTGAGTGATATATGTAGCGGGCTCTCTCTCTACATGTTTTTGAATTTTCCCTCTTGATATCATCCTTGATTCTTCTTGAGTAAGATTTCCAAAAATTTCATTAAATGAAGGGATGTTATTTGGTAGTAATGAAGGTTTCCCAAATAGGAGGGACACCTCTAAGAGTCACAACCACTAATTCCATATTAGGAACAGATTCTTCAACAGTTTGCAATCGATCTCTCAAGCGAGATATCCTCATGATATAGGATTGTAAAACTTCTCCTTTGTTCATATTGGTGTCTTTGAGTTGATTTTTCAAAGAGATAATCTCATTCAAATTGTTGATTTCATACATGTCTTTGGATTTCCTTATATTCCCAAGATATGCAATTAAATGATCTTGTAACCCATCCACTATAATTTTATTTCCTGTCGAGTCCCTTTTTTGTACCTATTTTTCATGGAGGCATAAGAATTTTATGGAGGCTCAAGATTTCTTCCTTTAATTTATTCCATCACATCATTGGCCTTTGCTATGATCTCCAACCTAACTCTCAATGAAACAAAGATTGATGAGTCACCGAACTTTTCATGCTCCTTGAAAGTATAGGAAGACATCTAGATTTTGACTAAATAAGCTCCTTTCCAAAGATGATTGCTTCAATGCGTGTCTCCTTTTGGGCTTTGTCCTTCACGTTAGCTGTGAAGCTATGTTAATTTTCCATATTGTTCTATGTTGTTACAATTACTTCAACTGAAATCAATACTCCATTTAGCAATGCATCCAATTATTAACAATGTTTCCAAACATAAACAATAATTGAAGATAGAACAATCTCTATAATGCAAAAGGAAACAATAACACAACCATAAGAGACGCCAGATTGGTCAATGACCATGGAAAAACCCATTATGGAGAAAACCATTTGAAATATTATTCTTATTAGATTGACATAAAATGTTTTAGCAAAGAGTACAAGGAACCCAATACATCATCATCCATAAATATTTACCCAACACAAATCAAAAGTAGACTTCCAAAATTATTGTACGATAGAGAGGACCCTTCCAACCTTCAAACATTTGTGGTCAACTACGGTCAATTATCAAACCATAGATTAGAACCCTAGTCGCACTCATCAATATATTTTATGACTCACTATGACTTCTCGGTCACTGTCTAGGGAATTGTATGTGATAGGTTATAAATTTAATAGTCGCTTCTTGGATCATGATAAGCGAGTGACTGGAGTCTAATCCTCCTAGAACTATCTCAAAACACTGGTAGATCACTTCAGGTTGTTATGTAGGTGAGTGTGGCTTCCCAGTCACTCTCTTGACCATGATGAGTAAGTGCCTATAGTTGAATTTGTCCCGTGCCAAGCATGCGACCGAAAAACAGAAATCCTAGACATGTGTGAGCCTCATACCTGTAATTTCAAACCTTGTGTGAACTTCCTCCACCAAACCTGTGTGAACCAAAGAACAGAAGAGGAGAAGAGAATGTTTGCTCATGATGTACAAATGAGCTTGAGGTCTCTTGTATTTATAGGATTCCATGAGGGTCCAGTTGATGTTGAGTCTGATATGTTGAACTATACATATGTGTGAGGTTGACCTATTCCAATGTACATATGAGGGTTCATAAATTCACAAAACTTTTTTTTTTTTTTTTTCCAGATGAGGAGATCTTTAGGTTAATTTTGGTCTTGTTTAAAAGAGGAACTCAATTCAAACATCATCCCTATCATATGAGTTTTCCATTGTGTAATTTGACCCTAGTTGCATAAATTATAATATAATAAATATTTATTTATTATTTTTTAAATTATTAATTATTGGAATTTAAACTTGTAAGTTAACATAAATTAATTACTATCTTAAATTTAATTCAGAATACTCTCACTAATAGAGGAAATGGTTTTTTGGCTGGAATCTAACAATACATTTTCTAGCAATATTGTCACATCTTGTGGTTTAAAAAACACTTATGAATGCATAACTGATTATGCACCCTAAAAAACACCTAAGGTACTTTAATGTATATTATTTACTATAATTATTGTTAAAATATCTCAGCGCTCTCCAACGAGTATGGTAGCGATGTTGTAATGTAATGTTTAACATTTTGACTTGGTCAACATAAAATAGTATTAATTGCGGCGAGAACCTCTCTCATATGGTGGAATTGTTGTAATGTAATGTTGGAGCCATAGCTGATTTTCTTGACCGATTTGATAACCAACTCAGAGTCTACCTCTATTATAATGTTATGAAGATTTGAGTCTCTTAGGTTTCCTAAGCATTGCTCAAGGGCCATGAGCTCCGCCATGTTGTTAGTGGCTTTCCCCAAATTACTATGGAAGATGATTTCTATACATCCCCTCCTGTCCCTTATCACTCCACCATAACCAACCATGCTCGGGTTTCCTTTTGAGGCCCCATCAATGTTGGATTTCCTAAAACCTTGAGGGGGAGGATACCATAAGCGCCTTCATACCCAGCTTTAGTAATATCTGAACATCAATATCTGAAGGGTTGTTCTTAGGGGTTTTTTAATGAGGGTTCCTAGTGTCTCCTTGATTTTTTTTAAAATCGGATCCATGATGCACTGGGAAGAACCTTTCCTATTATTGAAAATTCTATTGTTGCGTTCTTTCCAGACATCCTAGATAAGGAAGCATGGAGCTAAAGCCCATGCTTTTTTTACTGTATCATAATGAGAGAAACTTTCCCTCCATTTCTTTAAGGTGTTGGTTATGCTACCCATGTCCCTGTCTATTTTCCTGAATATTCAAGCTATCCCATTCCACAATGTGGAAGTAAAAGGAAAAAGGTTGAGAAGATGCTCAATCATTTCTTCTTGTGATTCACATAGTTGGCATTTGGAAGGACCAAAAACCCCTATTTTACAAAGGTTGTCCCAGGTGAGAATTTTCTTATGCTGCACTAGACACATAAACAGTTTGATCTTCATCAGCCTTGGTTCTGCCATAGGTCCTTCCAAACCCAATCAAGGTTTGCGATATCAAGTCCAAGGGATATATGTTTAGCCTCTTTAATGTTAAAGGTTCCTTCATTGTTATTACCCCATCTCAGATGGTCAGACTCTACTAATACCAGGATCTTCCTTTGTTCTAGGATGGCTATTAGAGCTTCTGTCTGTGCCTTTAGGGGGGAGGTATCCCTATCAACTAGTTTCTTCCATATCCTCTATTTTCCTCTGTTGTTTGCCTGATCCCAGAAATCATTTACTTTGAGTAACCCTTTGTTGTCCATATCGTTATTGAGACATGCAAATTCTTCTTTTAACAGCTTAGGTTCCCATTGCCACTTATCTTCCTAGAACTAGGTAATGTTTCCATCTTTAATTTCCAAAAAACTATGTTTCTGAACAATGGTTCTATTTTCCCAAGCTTTGCTCGAGAGGTGGGAGCCTTTGATAATCCCAGACATTCTAATGTGATCCCTATATTGCAAATTGTTTTCATATTTCTGCTTCCAAATTTTTGCCCAAGGGGAAGGTAAGTATTTTAGCCATCACCACCATAATGTTGCCCCTAAAAATTTGTTAAGTACCTTAGGATCATCTAGTCCCAATCCTCCATGTGTCTTAAGTTTGCATATCTTTTCCCAGGCTACCAAGGACCATTTTTTCTTCTCTTCACCTTTACCCCAAAGAAAATATATTTGGATATTTCTGCAAAGTTGCAAGGCCCCTTTAGGAGTTGGAAGGGCTGAAAACATAAAGATTGGAATAGTTTGAAGGACAAATTTTGTGAGTAGTAGCCTTCCTACTAAGTTCAAAGACCTACTTGACCATTTTCGAGTTTTGTCCTATAGCTTATTAATCACAGGCTCCCAGATTTTCTTGCTCATAGATTTGTCTGTCAATGGACCTCCCAAATATTTGGAGGGTAGAATTTCTCTTTGAAAGCCTAGAATTATGGATATATTTCTTTGAATAGCAATATTAGTGTTGAAAACAAAAATGTTTGATTTGGAGAGGCTTACCTCTATGTCTGCCACCATTGCAAAGTCTTTCATGATTTTTTTGTAAGCTAGACCTTCTTTGACTGTAGGTATGCCCTGTAGCATAATGTCATCCACAAATTGTTGATGGGTTAAAGCATTACCATTCTCGGTTAATCTGAGACCCTGGATTTTTCCCTCTGCTTTGGCCGCCTTAATAGCTAGGCCTAGTCCTTCCATCATGAGAATGAAGAGGAAGGGAGAGAGGGGATCTCCTTGCCTTCTACCCTTCGAGGGATTAAAGGTCTTGGATGGTTAACCATTTAACAAGATTGAAAAACTAGAGGTAGTAACAAGGGCCATTACCCATCTTACCCAGTTATGGTTAAATCCATAAGCTAAAAGAAATTTCCTTATGAAGGCCCAATTTAGCTTATCATAAGCCTTTTCTAGGTCAAGTTGGATAATCATTCTTTCCTGCCTATTACTTGTAAGAGAGTGAACCACCTCATGAGCTTGAACGATATTGTTGAGAATTTGTCTGCCTTCCACATACCTAGTTTTCTACTCAGAAACAAGAGTAGGTAGAAGGGGTTTAAGCCTGTTGGGAATTATTTTGGAAATAATTTTATATACCACATTGCATAATTCTATTGCTCTGAATCTATCTGGTGTCATAGCATTATCCTATTTTGGAATTCAGGATAAGAAAGATGTGTTGAGTGCCTTCAAAACAGTTCTATTTTTCATGTAGTCCTCCACCACATCAAGGATGTCCTGCTTTACTATGCCCCAATATGCTTTAAAGAAGTCAACATTGAAACCATTTGGACTTGGCACCTTTCCATTTTGCATATCTTTGATTACTTCGCTGACCTCGTCTTCATTAATAGGCCTGTTTAGATTATTGTTATCCTTTCTTGTCACAAACTTAGGAATGTGCTTAGTGAAGTCATTGATGAATTTTGATTTGTCTAAGAGAGGTTCCTCTGCTATGCCTTAGAAATGTTGAACTACTACAACTTCTATATGTTTGTGGGTATTGAGTTTACTTCCATGTGAATCCTTGATTTTTGAGAACCGATTATGGGACCTGTGCTTCGTGGTTGATTTGTGAAAAAACCTTGTATTCCTTTCCCCTTATTTTAACCATTGTACTCTCGATTTATGTTTCCAAAAATCTCCTCCTGTTTACATAATTCCTCCCGTTCCTATTTATGGTTGTTGGCTTCTTCCTGACTTCCTTCATTGAAGCCGTCCGTGATGAGGATTTGATTAATTTCCTCTAGCTTCCTTTCAACTACTTTTTTAGCTTAAAAAATGTTGCCAAACTCATTCTTATTCCAATCTTTAAGCCTGATTTTAACATGTTTGAATCTTTTATGCAAGAGGAACATTTTAATACCCTGAACCTATATATCCTCATTCCACCATTTTTCTATATTGGTGCTAAATTCCAGATGACTGAGCCAGACATTTTAAAACCTGAAAGGTCTATTTCTTGGAGTAGCTATAAAGGATGCTTCAAGTTGAATAGGCCAATGATCTGAACCACCAAAAGGGAGTATCATTGATGACATTTCCAGGCCTATGGGAATAAGGTCCTCGGAGAGAATGAACCTATCAAGCTTTGATGCCACCTGAGACTCTGCTCCCCTTTTGTTATTCCAGGTAAAGATGCCATTACTTGTCTGTGTATCTACTAACCTCATATTATCTATAAAATTCTGAAATGCTATGGACTCTCTTCCAAGTAATCTGGTTTGACCTTTTTTTTCTGACAGGGACCTGATCATGTTAGAGTCCCCACCAAGAATCCATGGGACACCTAAATTTCTGTCTCTTAAATCCTCTAGTGAAGTAACCATTCTAAGCTTATCTTCAGGCTTCTCGGGGGCATAAACATTTGTGATTGAATAAAATTCCTTGTCCCCTAAAGGTTGAATAACCACTTATAAGTAGTTCCTAGACACTTCAGCGTCCAGAACACCTAGCTTCTGACGGTTCCAAAACATCAGAATACCCTCATCTTGTTTGTCTACTTTTACTTCTAGATATTGGTACCTACTTAGCCATTTATTGTGTATTTCCCTTGTTTTTTCTACTGAACATTTAGCTTCCTGGATGAAAATAATATCTAGTTTTTCCTCTTTTATTCTGTAGCTAAGATTCCTTTGTTTCCTTTTACTTCTTAGACCCATAATATTCCATGTTGTGAGATTCATTAAGAGAGATTGGTAAACGAGTAACTAGTAAGGTATTTCATCTTACCTAAATCTATCATCAATTTTCCACGTTCAATAAGCATCTCATTCAGTTTTTTCCTACCTCTTTTCCTACCTGGGTTCTGAGGAGCTAATCCCGACGTTGCCTTCAAAGTTTTCAGCCCTTCGTTGTCCTGATTATCATGGTTCCTTTGGACTCCTGACCCTTTTGTCCGAGTTCTCCTCAGAAACAACTTTTGCACTCTATTGAACTCCTCTTGTGGTAGGGAATCCATTCCTTTGGTGTTTCCCTACTCCATGAATTTTTCCAGATCTAGATGCTTCCTATCAAGAATATCCTACAGTTTATGATCCTATGTTTCCACCTCACTCAGGGTCATCTCTTGGTCCCTATCGAGGTCCATGGTATTCAACAGATCCTCCTTTTGTTGACTATTGTTATGTGTTTCCTCCATGCTTTCTTCCTTTTCCTTCTCCCCAGGGCTACCCTCCCAAGCTTTATTTGCATTATCTGATTCCTTTTCTTCTTCTAGTACCTTATATCTATTTTGATTTATCTACTTTTCCTCATTGATTTTTTTCTTGAGACTTTTTGCTTCCTTTACCTCTCTTTCCCACTTTGTTAAAGCCATCAGTTTCTTTCCCTGAGGTTGCTTCAATATTTCTTTTTGTTTTGTTTAAGGGGCAGACCCTAAATTGATTCCCATGTTTATGGCATCTATGGCATCTGAAAGGAACATGCTCATAATCCACTGTTTGTACCCATTCTTCATAAAAAACTTCCAATATTACTTTATCTGGTAGAGCTCCGGAGAGATCCATATCTACACATATGTGGGCAAAGGATGTATATTTTCCCTTCCTAGTGACCTCTGACATTTTTACAAAGTGCCCTAGTTTCTTTCCTATTGTTTTCAATGATTCTGGCTACCAATAATCCAATGGTAAGGAGTATATCCTTACCCAAATCGAGACCGAGGTAAAGGTCTTGTGCTCGGGGACAAAATTCATCACCCAAGGCTGCATATAGAGGCCACCCGCAGCATAGAAGTAGGGCCCTCCTTCAAACACCCTCTCCTTAACCACAATTTTAGTGAAGACTACAGTGAAGAAACCCTTTGAACCTAGTTGTAGGTCTATATCCCCTTTAGGTTTCCAGTGATTCCTTATCCAAGCCTATAAAGCTTTCTTAGATGGCCATACCCCCATAAATTTACAAATAATTACGTAAGTCACCATGTGTTCCCTATGCGACTGCAGCATTGGATCACTTAACACCACCCTGTGTGTCATAGTAGTCCTAGTCTTACATGGTGTAATTCAATTTCTAGTGTCTACCTTCTGGTTTTCTCCTTCTGTTCTTTTTTCTCTTCTTACTTCATCCTGCTCATTTTCCTGTGCTTGTGTACATCTGTTATTCTAATTACCTCCTCCTAAAATACCTATTTTAGCCTCCAGAGGTTTCTTGCTTCAATTTTAGGCTGCTTGACTCTAGGAGTGAGTGGAACTCCCCCCACTTGCTCCCCTCCATGGTGCCCAATAGTCAGCTTTTGTTGCAAACCCTAGCTCTGCCAACCTGTGATTGTCATTTTTTCGTACTTTCAGGATCTTCATTCATTATTTCCTCTATCTCTACATTTTCTAAGTTATCAACTTCTAATCCTACTCACGATTATGACATTCACTTGTCATATGTCTAAATCATATTTTTTGAAATACCTTTTTCCTTATCAATGAATCATTAATTATCTCTTATGTAAATATGAAATTTCAAACCATAAATGTTTCTTTTTATTGTTATCTTATATCATGAAAATGTTTTTTCTTTGTGTATGGATTTCCATTATAGCTCTGATTTGTTTCTACCTTCGCCCCATTCCACTGAGATCCATTACATGTTTCCTCAATCTAAATCCATGATCCATAAAAAGAGTAATGTGACTATCTTGAATGGCTTTGGCCTCTCTCTCTTCTTGTTTTTACCTTCACCCGATTCCACTAAGATCCATTACATGTTTTCTCAATCTAAATCCATGATCAATAAAAACAGTAATGTGTCCGCCTTGAATGAATTTGGCCTTTCTCTCTTATTTGGATGACTGAGTTGCCATGTTGGTCATATAATCTATCCTCCTTTCAAAAGATTGTCTTAGAGATATGGAAATTATAAATAATTTTGTATTATTATGTAGGAAATTTAGTTTACCTGTACTTTATCTTTTGTATAGTTTCATATTAAATTAGTATTGTTTCACCAAGTGTCGTTTTTATTCACAAACACACACACATATAAAAAATGTTTTAGAGCTTTCTAACTATATTTTATATAGTTTATTTTTGTTATTGTTTGCATTTAAATTTTTGTATATATTAAAAAATACGAAATATACTAAAAATTAATTTTAATAGTTTGAGATATCATAAAGGCATTTCCCAATGTTACTTTATATATTTTATTGTATTAAATTAATAATGTTATAAATTTGATCATAATTGAGTTATTATGAACCTCGTTTATATGTGAAGACTCCAAAGCCTCATTTTTGAGTAGTTTACTTGTAATTTGTTTGATTTTATGTTTTTCTTTACTTTTTTGAGATCTCATAAAGTCGTTTCCATGTATTTTTTTACGTAGATTTACATCCTAAATTAATAATTTTATTAATATTTTAGTTAAAAGTTTAAGATCTTATAAATGCATATTCTAGCTAGTATTTACATAATTATAAAATTTTATATCCACTTGCAAGACTAATATTGCTCATATTGTTATTAAAATCTGTTTGTGATTATTTTATAAACTCGATAAGATAATATTGATTGTAATTTTATTGAAATATTCTTAGCATTGATACAATGAAGGCTAGTGGGTAGTGTAGAGGCATTTCCATTTTATTTTCTTGATTTATTATATTCAAATTTAAAAAAATATTCGAGTTTGGA